>PVIJ01009990.1:0-63178 GCA_004024925.1 Scalopus aquaticus | reverse complement strand
TCTCTTTCTTTCTGGCTTATTTCACTGAGTATGATCCCCTCTAATTCCATCCATGTCGCTGCAAATTGCATATGTTTATCTTCTTTCCATGCTGAATAGTATTCCATTGTGTATATGTACCACATCTTCTTGATCCAATCATCTATTTTTGGACATCTGGGTTGCTTCCATACCTTTGCTATTGTGAACAGTGCCGCAACGAACATACGGGTGCATGTATCCTTTCGGATTAGTGTTTTTGTATCCTTTGGGTAAATTCCCAAAAGTGGGATTGCTGGGTCGTATGGAAGCTCCATGTTTAGCAGTCTGAGGAATCGCCATACAGCTTTCCATAGTGGAGTGAACAATTAGATTTCTTAAAGACAGAAGACAGAACACCAAGAATGATGAAATCTCTGTATCAAAAAATTTACTACAACATAGATCAAGACTGACAGGAAGATGCCCCTTAGTGTCAGTCTCCATAAATTGGGTGGATACACCTAAATCTAAGCTTTAATAGTGTGCAGATAGATTCTGCCAACTTTTTGAGCCAAACATGAAATAATATTGCTTCCAATTAATTCAAATCAGGAGCAGAGAACTTCAATTTGAGAATGTTTTCTTTTTCAGAAATATTTAGGAAAGCTGGAAGAAAAGATTGAAGGTGAAGAAAAGAGGAATGTGTGCTAATTCCTAAATATTCCATGCTATTAACCAGCTAGGGGTTAAAATAAGAGAATGATGATGTAGGTGTTAAGAGTCACATCAAGTTAGTTTACAACTCACACCACAATATACTTTTTTGTACTTTCTTTTCTAATATCATTGCTCAAAGTGACATTAATAGAAGTTTGTTTAAATAAATTAACATGCTGTTTCTTTCCATGTATTTGGATTTATCTCCTCTAATAGTATATATACACCTTGAATTCAGTTGACATTTTTCCTTATGTCATAAGTAATTTGTAGCCCATAGTAAAAGTTCAAAAAAAATTTTAAGCATAGAAGTTTGAGTGAATTAATGAATGGAAAGCATATCAAACTTTCTGACATAACTAGCAAAACAAAATTTATGAAAGGGTAACTTCTTCAAGTGAAGTTGACCACTGACCAATTGGAACTCTGATGCTTATTAAAGTTAGGACACATTTGTATAAAGTTTTTACATAAACCATCTTCCTCTCCCTCCTTTCACCCAATTTAAGCAGACTTCTAATTTCCACACAGTTGCTCAAAGGGTAAGTATACCAAAGATGAATCAATTGTACTTGCAGAGATTAGACACCTACAGAGACATCCTCTGAATTAGTTACTTATTACCCTGGGTAAAAAAAAGTCTCTATTTCCTTGGTCCTGAAATATTATGTCTCTGCTCTAATTCCCCCATCTTCTCTATAGTCAATGCTTATTTGCATCTGAAGCCTGCATTCTCTCTGTGATGCCTATATTCTAATACAAATGCCTTAGCATTCCTTTTATGTGAATAGTAACTTCTTGACCAGATCCCAAGTCTTAAAAATTTGCATTTCCCAATTAAACCTAAATAAATGAAGTTTCTTAAGATTAGATTTAGTAAATTTTGTACAATACTAAATGTATAATGGGATGGGGTTTTGACATTTCTATCAAAATACAAAACACTCCCAATGCCCAGAAAGTTCCCTCATGCCCTTTTACCAAGCAATCTCCTATGTCAAAGGCAGCTGTTCTAAAATTTGTTTTCTATAAAATGTTAGTTTTTGTCTGCTTTAGGATCTTATATAAGTCATACATAATCTACCAATTTTTACCCACTTTTTGTTCCTTCTGTTAGACTTATCCATGAAATTTATTCATTGCTGAGTAGCACCGAAATATATGTCTACGCCACAATTTGTCTCCCCATTTACCAGTTGCTAGACAAAGGGATTATTTCCAACTTGGAGCTGCTATGGATATTCTTGTGCAAGTGCTTTCATGGATATTTGCTTTTATTTCTCTTGAAAATATACCTATGAGTGGGCTCACAGGATTATAGGGTAGGTGTATTTTAACCATGAAAGAGACTGCCAAAACTTCTCCACAGTGGTTTCATGACCTTGTAGTGTACTGCTTAAACTCCCCCTCCCAGAACTGAGCACACTGGAAATGCTGGCAACTGACAGCTCTGAGCTAAATCCCTCTCCAGGACTTGCTCTCAACTGAAAAAAAGCCAACTCACACTCAGGGCTGGGAAGAGGATGGGTAAAGCAAGCTACCAAATATAAGGTATAAAATTTAAGAAGGTTCATGCAAATACAGTTCCTTGTTTCTCCTGCCAACATATATCCACCCACAACTTCAGAACCTCTTTTCTACCATATAGAGAGCTACACCTATTACCATAGAAAGGATAGCAACTTCTAGTTTCTATGATCCATGGTAACATTTTCAATCTGTTGGATATAATACAATTTACAGAGCATTTTCATCTGTGTCTTCTCTTATTGTCCTTATATGAAGCTTAGCAGGTAGTGAAGGGATAAACAGATAGTGAGACTTGTTTAAGCTACTAAATAACACTGCCAATAACAAAGTCAGAATTGAGTCCAAGTCCTAACATATCACAAGTACCAATCTTATTCACAAACTGACCGCCTCCTTAATATGCTGAAAGTTCCCTCATGGCAATATTGTTTAAAAAAAAAAGATGAATGAGCGGAAAATGCATGGGCACTAATGATATAAAATATTCTTTCAGCCAAAATATAAGACAGTGACAAACTACATTAGTTCTGCATTAGCAAAATATCTCTGAAAGCTGGTAATTCTCTAACATGTGAAAATTATGTTTCTCATTATATGTAATTATTTTTCTCACTTGGCACTAAACTATTAATTAGCAGATCTAAGGTTGACTCCTGTACTTTAAATAATGGACTATGTCATTTTAGGGAAATCATATCACTTCTCTGAGTTTCATTTTCCCCATGTGCAGAACTGCTTCCCAGAATATAAGATTTCAAAGAATGCATGTGTGTGTAAAAGAAAGAAATAACTACCACACTGTTATTACTCTCAATCTTTCATTTCATGAAAGAACAAAATAAAGGATAACCTTTTAAAATTACTCTATCTTGGTGATGAGATGGACATAAATGCCACTGGGAGCTGGACAAGTTTTCTTTGTTCAGCAAACATGCATAACCAGCAGAATGCCTGAAATTTTAAAAGGCCCACAATCACCTCTGCAAGCCCAACAAGGCCACCTTGACCTGTAGGAAGTGATGGTCCTTACATTAGATGACTGAAATAGAAAGCAGTCTTTTTATTCACATCAACCATCTTTAATAGCAGCAGACCTGAAAAGGTCTCTCTGACATTCCCTCTACAGGGAAGAATGACAACCTTACTGACAGCAAATGATTCAACTTCACCCTTTACATTTGCTCTTTTTCCAATTTCCTTCTTTAAAATATACAGTGTACACTATTACAGTAATAAATGAAACATGTTACCCTTCATGGCTTATAAACAATATTTGTACATGAGCCCTCATTTAATCCTCATTACCATTCATGGAAGTGGATTCTCTTTTCTCATAGATACACTGACACACAAACCAGGGAAAGCATCTTGGTAAAATCGTATCATCAGAGACCAGCAGTATCAGATTATCTGTGTGGATTACCATCACATTAGATTAAAATCTCTACAGGTAGACACCAAATCTGCATCCACAGCACCAATGCCAGTGCCCATTATGTGAAGTCACTCAATAACTATTTTTTTGAGTGAAAGAATAGATGAATAATTATAGTGAAGGACCAATTGTATTAAAATTTGCCTACTTTTTAAGCCATGTTTATATGTTATGAACTTCCTTAGAGTTTCTGGATTTACAATTATGGAGATGTCCACAGAGCTCCAGCTTCCTATTTTTATTCAATTCGCATGTATTAAACAACTACCATATGAAAGGCAAAGTTTTAAGACTACCAAAATTTTACAAGAATATTTATGGACCTACCACTATGGAAAGCTGTATGGCGGTTCCTCAAACTGCTAAAAATGGAGCTTCTGTACTACCCATCAATACCACTTCCGGGAATCTACCCAAAAGACACAAAAACACTAATCCAGAAGGACACATGCACCCCTATGTTTATTGCAGCATTGTTTACAATAGCTAAGATATGGAAACAACCCAGATACCCAAAAATAGATGACTGGATCAGGAAGATGTGGTACATATACACAATGGAATACTATTCAGCAATTAAAAAAGATAAACTCATGCAATTCGCTGCAACATGGACAGAGCTAGAAGGGATCATGCTCAGCGAAATAAGCCAGAAAGAAAAAGAAAAATATCGAATGGTTTCACTTATAGGAGGACTATAGGGGAACCAAACAAGAGATCAGGAGGAGAAAATAACAACAACAACAAAACAAAAACTAGCAGGCAACCAGAAATGAGAGACATGTATTGAGGGAGGGGGAGGATAAGGGTTCAAAATGGGGGAGAAAAGAGCACAAGAGACTATGGGGATGGTTCACGGGTGAATTCGTGGTGAGTAACCCATGGGAATATACAATAACGTAAAAGATATAAATAAAAAATACATATATTTTTAAAAAGAATATTTATGGACCTTATTCATCTCTGTCTGAAAAATGGTATTAGTGAGAGAAAAGATCATAATTTCCTACACTCCTTATCCCCTTCCTCCCACCTTATATGCTGCCTGCTACCCACACCACTAAGGCTGTCAAATACAAGCACTAGCCTATAGAGACAAAGTTAATGTTAAGATTTCCTGTTACTCATCCCAGATTTCCATGACAGTCAAGTAAACAGGGAAATAATAGAGATGTATACCAGCTTTTCCATCCTGACAATATTCCGGGTAAACTAAATATGTCTTAAAAATCAAATACTTTGTTCTACTGACTTCCAGTAAAATTGGAGAATTTCATTTTCATTTATGGTCATCGTCAGCTAGTAATCATTCCAAACAGAAAAACTTAAATTAATAGTGCTCAATCCTGAGCACACTCACCAAGGGAGTCTTAAAAACATACAATGCAATTTCCTGACTTCACCCAAGATCTACTAAAACTGAGTATCTTGGTTTCATTTTCAAATTGCTTTTGGAGCAAGTATTTAGTTTTGCTAGAGGGGAACAGAAAAATTAGGAGAAGGATGAAGGGTAAAAGGAGGAATTTTTGAAGTTAAACATCTAATACCATGCTTATATCCTGATAGGAAAGATCCAGTAGAGAGAGAAGGAGAAACATATTAATCATTCAGAAGAGAGCACAATTGCTAAAGCAAGTCAATAATGAGTAGGTAAAAGAGGTCCAGTGGAGAAGGGCTGGCCTTTGATAAAATCACAAATGTCCTTGGAAAAGATCTGATTAAGCTAAGGGAGTAAGATTGGAGGGGGGGCTGGGAGTGACTATTTCAAGTAAATAGAACCTTAAGTGCCAAGTCCATAAGGGGACACACTTGATATAGGCAAGGAACAAATAGATGAGTATGGGTGAAATGGAGTAAGCCAGGGAAGAGTGAGAGGATATAAAGGCAAAGAAGAGGTCAAGGGACAAACTGAGATGGGCCTTATACAGTATGATAAAAATTTTGTATTTATCCTATATGTTTAGAAGCCACTGGAGGTATTTAAACAGGGACTTAATCATCATATTTCTTTTGTAAAAGAATCCTTCTGCTAGTCTATGGAGAACAGACTTTAAGGTCCAAATATGGAATCAGGACGACCAACTACAAGATGGTTTCAACAGAGATGATGGTAGTTTGGGAGAGGTAGTGAAACCGGGCTGAGTACAAAGTCCGGGAAAGGTAGTGCCCCCTGGAAGGGTTTGCTGTTGAGAATGAATAGCCCCAGGTAAAGTGCTAAGTTTGCATTTTGGGGCAGGGTTTCTGACAAAAAATAAAAGGGACTGAAGGAGAAAGAGATTCAGTCACCATGACATAGGAAAAGAAGAAGCAGTAGCCATGATGTAGGAATGAAAGAGGCAGTCGCCATGATGTAGGAAAAGAAGAAGCAGTTGCCATGATGTAGGAAAAGAAGAAACGTTTTTGAAATTTTCAGTGACTTTGGGGCCAGCAACTTTGGAGGCTTTGCAACAGCCGAGCGACCGAAACTGGTCCCAGTTTTGTCTTTACTGCAGCCCAGCCGAAGGAAGAAGGCAGAGGCCTGAAGCGGGTGCCTTCCTAAAATGCGTGAGTGCAGTCTGTTGGGCCGTCTAGCCACTGTAGCTGCTGTTTGCAGTGTTGTTGGCCTGGTGCTATGTTGGGGCACCATGGTAGTTTCAGGAGCATCTCCAGTTGTGTTTTGTGTCATCCTCATGAGTTGGAACCTGGCCTACAGTCTGATTGTGGCACGTCTGCAGAAGAAGGAAGACACCATAGTGGAAACGTGGCCTATTGTTTGGAAGAGGAGCTCCACATCAGCAACGGCGGGAAGACACCATCTTTGTTACTTTTCTGGGACTTAAAGGACTGGACATTGTTTTAACACTTTTTGCTCTGCTCACGTGTTCATATAATCACGTGTTCATCTAGTCTCCGGTTTTTCACGCCACGGTGGATTTATTTGGAACTATTAGGAGCTATTTCTTTGATCGTACTCAGTCTAGAAGCTTTAATCTCTATGCATTTAAAATTTCATTAAAATATACCGAGTAGTTCAGGAGCTGTGTGTGTTTTATTGAATGCCTATACCATTCACGTGGTGGCACAGAAAATAGCCGGCACACAAAGTGTTAAGTAAGATCAACGGCCTTATGTTGACTTTAGTAATTCTTCGCTTTTTTCTGTTTGTTAAATAAATCCATTGTTATTGTTCCCTAAGCCTGAGTAGTCTTGCAATTGTGCGTGCGGGTGCAGAACCAATATAGTGACCAGTAAGCAATTGGGGCACTGCCTTTGGCAACTTTGAAGCTCCTCATTTTGCCCTGCATCAGTTTGGAAAGGTAGCAGTGGAGTGATGGGAAGTAGTCAGATGCAAAATATGTTTTAAAGAGACAATGTAATAGATTTGTTGATGGATGGATGCAAAATATGAAAGAGTCAAAGAGGAGAATCAAAAGTGACTTTAAGTATTTTGGCTTGTGGGCCTCCCTGGTGGTGCAATGGGTTAAGTCTCAGCACTATGAAGCTATCAGCAGTCACTGCAGCACGAGTTCGATCCCTGGCCAGGGAGCTTCCCACATGGCGCAGCAGACCCTTCCTGCCTCTCCTGCTGCTCCTTTCAGCAATGTACTTCAGTAGATCTGTATGTTCTGCTCCCACCTCTGTCGCTGGCGAATCCTCTCACCACCCCACACCTCTGGTCTACACCCCAGTTCTTGTATGTACAAATAAATAAATCTCTTTTAAAAAAAGTATTTTGGCTTGTACAATGGAAGAAATGGCAATGCCATTTACATAGATGGAACTTTAGAGGAAAAAGGAGTCAAGAGCATTGCTTCAGCATTTTTTACATAATATTTCCATTATAAATATATGTATATGTGGAAGTCATTCCATTAAATGATCAATCATCAAGGTAACAACTACAAATTTCCAAAATCTTTAACATATGATAACATAATATTGTGATAAATTGAGAAATTTATGTTTGTCTTTGTCCTGGTTCCTCACACAAGCATTTATGGGATTTTTGGAATTTCCTGTGATGTGGATTGAGAAGAGTATCTTTTGTTATTCATAATAAGTCCCTTACAGCCTTGCCTGGGTTTATGCTAATGAAATGACTTGTTGCTGGGGGCTCCTGGATGGCTTCAGGATGAAGGCTGGTTGCCAAGAAGACTAAAATATGCCTGGCGGTTTGGGTTCTCAACTCTACTTCACAGTCTCCAGGAAGGGGAGAAGGGTGGTCAGAAAGAAATAAACCTGTCCATATTCACAAATGATGTACTTTTAGATATATAAAAATAATCTTCAGATGAATTCCCAAAACTACTAATGATATTCAGCAATATTCAGAATGCTCTGAATACTAAATCAAGTGTAGAAAACCTATTTATAAATTTCAGCTGAAAATAATGAGAAAAAATATTTTTAAATACTACTCCAATAGCAACAGTATAAAAACCTAGAAGTAAACTAAGAATATATAAAATGCATTTTAGAGAAAATTTATTAAGTCTTATGGAAGGGCACATAAAAGTACCCAAGTGAATTAAGAAATTTCATGTCCACAGATTGAAAAGTTTCTATATAGCAATAGCAGTTTTCACTCTGTTATTTATATATTCAGTCATAGTCCTCATTATTAGCAAACAGAAATAAGAATTTTCATAGAATTTAAGCTGATCATAAAAGTCATAGAGGAGAAAATAGCTAAAGATAACTAAAACAAAAATAGTGAAATGAGATTCAATTTACTGCATATAAAGACTGGACAATAGCTTGACAGATTGTGGTAGGGAATAATTTCTTAAGACACACACAAAAAGCACATATTAATGAGGAGATTAGGAAATTTCACAGCATTTAAATAAAAAATATGTGTATGATAAAAGTTGCAAAACGAAAACTCAAGATACTAATTAGAAAATATAATCACTACCTATATAATAGCACAACTAACCAATGATGACTTTTTCAGAAATCAAAATGATCTTTTACGTGTTTACAGAAAAAAGACATTTCAATTGAAAATTAGGCAAAGAATATGAACTGTTGTCTCATGGGAACAGAAAAACTGAATGACAAGCTTATGATAGGACACTCAAATGTTACTTACCAGAATTCAGAGATTGCCATAATTAATAAAGATCAGAAAAAAACAAATTAAAACAAAATATTAACTTACAACTTAGAGATTGGCAAAAACTAATAATTCTGGTAATACCTAATGTTGGCAAGGATGTGTGTTAAGAGAATAGCTAGGTCTTATTGGTGGGATCATTGTTTTAATATCACTGAGAGGGACTGAGACCAGGAAACCTTGGGGAACGGGAAAGGCTGAGACACGGGACAGTGATTTTAAACAATATGGGAATAGAAGGAACAAAACAGCTCCCAGGAAGATAGAAGTGTTTTACTGAAATGTTGCTGAGCTGGTCACCACCTAGATCCAGTTACAGGATAATTAGGGAACAATAAAACAGCCACCATGCAACTTCCCGACCACCTAGTGCCTAATCAATAGTCCAGCACATTGGACAACAGGAAGTCTGACGGTATATAGTCATAGACAGGGCTGGGGTAACCGGGCATCCTCCCTCGGACCCCTCCTGCTGTCAGGAGTTCTTTCCTCTTGCTTCAATAAATCCACCTTGCCTTGCTTGCTCTCACATTTGGTGTCCTGACTGTTATTCTTCAACTGGCATACACGCCAGGACCGCAAGCATCCACTCTCCTAACACCATCACTAGAGAATGATTTGACAATATATGGTAAAGTTGAAGAATCATATGCTCTATGACCCAGCAATTCTGCTTCTAGATTTCTACCAATTAAAAAAAATTAAACATGTTTTACATATGCCAAAGAGAACTGTACAAAAATATTTATCACAGAATTATGAAGAAGAGGAGGAGACGGAGGTGATCACTTTTAAAACACACAAAATAAAAGGAGTTACACCTTTGTAAAAGGGGAGAGAATTGGGATCTCTCCTCTTTCTTCAAGGGTGAAAGTTGAAGCAAATAAGAAAATGTTAAGATCTTTGTCATAGATAGCAGGGGTCAGCCAGATAATTTTCTATGAATGTACTTTATAACTTTTTAATATTTTCTTTTTTAAAAGTATAATGTATTGTTTTAAACATGGCTCTTTGTGACTAAGTTGTACAGTAAATCCTGTGTCATAAAAGGCAGTTCATTCTTATCATCTTGAGTATAAAGAGTCAAGAAAATATTTCCTCTGTGTGTGCTTGTTTGTTTTGCAACTGGAATATTAAACAGGCAATTTTCTTTACCATGTGTTGGTTGTCTTACAGAATTGTCTGGATCCCTCTACAAGTCAGGTTGCTGAGTTGATCTTACAGCAAAAGACTAAGGGAGTGATTAGAAACAGATGTGACATTTAAAACACTTCCACTGCAAAAAAGCCGAAAAAAGACAAAGAAGGATTTGGGGCATAGTTGAAGTTATATTGTCCTTCCACAGGCATCCTTCTGCCCTTACTTAAAAGAAAGCTTACCACCATTGTCCAAAACATATAGGTAAGATCATTTTCTCCACATAGACAAGAAAGAACACTGGTTGCTCTTAGACAAAATTAAGAATCAGACCAGAATCAGTAGTTGAAATCTCATATTACTTAGTTAAAAGGAAACAAGAATTACCGTAGGATTTATATACTGGAAAGTGCTACAGAAGGTGAAATGTAGTGGCAAAAGAAAGACAGGGTTGTATGAAAGCAAGAGTAGTTAAAGAATTAACTAATTTCTGTTGCCTTCTGAAACCCTGGTTTAAAAAAAAAATCGCTACAGGTCAATTTGCTGTTTTCCAAGGGAAGCATCAGATATTGCTCAGTTATGATTGGGATACAATTCTCCATCAATCTCCATTTCTGTACATCTTCTGAGCAGAGGCACTGCCACTGTTAGTTCTGGACTAACTTATAAAGGAAATTTATAGAGTAGACAACCTCAGAGAATAGAGTGTCTCCCTTTAGAGCAGAGGGATTTCCTTGTCATCCGATATAAAAGATAAAGGTTTCTCACTTCAGGATTCCTTAGGTGTGAAGCAAACCCAACTCTGTGTATCATCTACCTGAATCATGCTCACCACCCCCAAGGGTAACTATCAGCAATAAAGAGATCAAAGACAGAAACGGCTCCAGCCAGGATTTTTTTCAACTTCTATCAGCATCCACAGACTGTGGCAGGGGAACCAATATTAACTTGTACAGGTTATAAAATCAGTACAATTATAAAATCATGAACAACTCTTACAGTGTTACTTCTAAGGTTGATGGCTTGATATATCAAGTTCAGATTCAATAATTATGCATTGATTATTTACCATAAGCCAGCAATGGGCTTCTGACATTTGACATCTGTTATTTAATTATTCCACTGGTTCTATTAGGACCTGAGATGCAGCCAGATTATGTAAACTGCCACAAGTGACACAATTGATGAGTGAGTTTCAAGCTTCTGGGCCACACAGAAGTTGCCAACATTAGCAGACAAAAGTTTGAGAAGAAAGAGGATTTGCATAATTTCAAATTATCTTCCCCAAGAAACTTACAAACTCCAAAAGAAAAAAAGCTGCTTTCCAGTAGAGAAACCCAACAGACACCAACTTCACCCAGTGATGAAAGCATATACCAACAGTAAGAAATATCATCATAAACTCCTTGATATGATATGTTAAGAAAGACAAAATATCATTTTTTATATTCTTGCCAAAATAATGCATAATTCATTCCAACCAGGAGAAAATAGCAGACATACCCAAATTGAAGAGCATCTCATAAAATAGCTATAGTCCTCTAAATTGCCAATGTTATGAAAGTGAAGGAACTGATACAGACTAGAAGAAATAAAGGAGAAATAACCCTGAGATACAGTCTGAGTTTATGGATAGGATCTTGAGACAAAGAGGGAAAAATTAGGGCCTCTTTGACAGTGCACGGGGTTATATCTCTGCACTATCAAGCCATCGCCAGCCTCTGCAACATGAGTTTGATCCCCAGCCAGGTTGCTAACCCACATGGTGCAGCAGACTTCTCCTGTCTCTGGTGAATCCTCTCACCCCCACACCTCTGTCCTACACCCCAGCTCTTGTATGCATAAATAAATAAATCTTTAAAAAAAACTGGTCAAATTAGAAAAAGATCTGGTAATTTTAGTTAATAATATTAACTTCTATACTTGACATTGTATGATTTTTTATGATATTAGCACACAAAGAAATTAGCTATTGCAAAGGAATTAGCATGACATCACATGGCACTAGCATTATCATCACATGACATTTGCATGAGCGGTATTTCACCCACACCAGATGCCATTCAATTTCATCTGTCAAGGGATGGCCTAATCGAATGCACCAATTGCCTCTTGGAAGTGAAAAGCAGACAAGTCCAAGGAGCAAATGTGTGGATGCCTTTAGGACACGGTCTGATGCAGGGATCAACAGCTCAAATGAGACCCCAGCGAGTGAAGTCAGTCTTTCGGTGTGGGCAGGGACACAGCAAAGTGGGGAGCAGTGCCCTGTCCAAGCGAACAGCTGCATGCCTGCTGTCACCATGATAAACTGTAGCCCAATGTTGCCCAGTCTTCCAATTTTCCAAAAAAGCAAAAATCTTGGCTTTTATAAGAGAACTCCAACTCCTAAAAATTATCAAATAATTCAAAAATGTAAAAGCCTCTGAGGCCAATACTACAAAGGCCAAACCAAATAATTCAATGAGTCAGATGTAGCCAGAGCCCTCCATTTTGAATGGCCAGCTTCTTATCAGGTACAACTAGTGGAATGAAGAGAGAGAGGGGCTTTGAGGTCAAAATACCTTGGCACAAATTAATTTCTGCCATTAATTAATGCACATGCTTTACCTGCATGTCAGCTAGACATATAAGCCTGGGAAACTCACAATTAAAATTAAACACAGTTACATGAGTTGCAAATATCAGAACCTTTCATATGCACAGGCACACTGTGGATCCAGATAAGAGGTCTTGCTATGCCTTATTTTTTCCATTTCATCTGCCACTGGGCCTTTTTCCGAGGAGTTTCTCATGGGGTAAGTGTTGTGTGCAAGCACTTAGAGGACAGGAGACAAGATGGCGTGTGATACTCTTCTCACCTGCCCTGACCCTCCACCAACCTGAGCTCAGCATCAGGATTACCTTAACCCCTTAGACACTGTGCCTGGTGCGTGGAACCCCTTTGTCAATGCTTACAGAATTAAATGGCTCTTGCAAAGGAATTTGGGGCTCACAATGCAGCTTGTACTCAGGTTAGGGAAAAAAAAAAGAAGGAAATAAAACCAGATGCCACACTGGACTATACACACTTGGCCTGAATGAACTTGCTGGTTCTGCCAGTTGACTCTGATTTTTCACAAAGGAAAAGCCAAACAAAGAGGGAGGTGGAATTTATTTCAGTAAACAGCATCTTTCAAAGAGAAAGAACTCAATCTCCTCCAGGAGAGGCCGCCTCACTGCTGTTAAAATCAGAAAACATTTGCAAACAACCACTTGGTTAAAGAAAACAACATGTTCAAACAACAGAACTAGGTTTTCCTCTGGGTATTTGGTCTGTGTGTGTGTGTGTGTGTGCACACGTGTGTGTGTGTGTGTGTGTGTTCTGAAAGGAGGACAGAGGGAGAGGCACATGCATACATTTCATCTCTATGTCTAGGAGCTTTTAAAATCTCAGGACCGGAAAGTAAAAAGTTTACATATGAAGTGCATTTAAGCACTAAGTAATTTTGCACCCTATATTGCCAAACACTCCTCGATCAAGAGATGAGAGAAAGAAGTTCCAGAGAAGTTGAGTGACTTTATGAAGCAATACATTCCAGCCCTGTTGCCTTCCTCCCCAATTTCCTTCTGTCTTATGTTCTTACCCTAATACAGTGTCTCCTAAGTATAGGAGTATTTTAAGCAGTGGTTTATGACATCACAACTGTAAGCAGACGATGCCAGTGACACTAATGCCAACAAGCATGGCATGTAGTAGAAGGCAAATGGAAGAGATGAGAGCTGATCAAGGTGAAGAGTTAAACTCTAAAACAACAGAATTACACACCCAAATCCAAAGAAAACAGATATTATAAATGACGGTAACAACATCTCTGTCCAAAAACTAACTTATCACTTACTGAGAGCTGTGTCTGTGCGAAGCCCTGTCCTGAACACTTTCAGGCCCCAGAACCTTGTTCAGTCCTCACAGTGTCTCTCCTGTAGGAAAGGTGTCACCATCGCCATTTTAACAATGGGAGAATTGTGAGTTAGGGTTAGGAGTCGTAAATAAATAATGGACACAGAGTTGTGAAGTAAATTGTGCTGGGATTTGGATCCATTCTATCTGGTTCAAAGTCTAAGTTTTTCTACTACACTGAAAGGAGTAATGAGAAGCCATCTGTGTATTAAGAGGTATAGGTTAATTTTGGGATATAGAAAGAAAATGTTCACTCTTTTTCTCCTGTGCCCAGCATATGTCACTCACTGTAGTCAGTGTTAACAATGAAGCAATAAATCAGGCCCTGTCTGGGCATTCAAAGTGGGATTCCTGGAAAGGTGAGGAAGACAAGATAAGTAGTATAACCTGGGCCACAGAAGAGCACTGTGGGAGCCCATTACACATCGTCCAGGATCCTGGAAGGGTGCGTGGAATTGATGGCATCTGTGGTGCTCCTTCAAAGAGAAAAACGGGGTCTCAAAGAAAAGCAGAAAGAAAATGTTATTCTGGACACAAAGAACTGCAGAACTAGAGAGCAATGGGACTGTGTCAGGGGAAAAGTGGTCCTTGGAAAATGGCTGGGGCATAAGGCTTGTCTAGAGGTACAGGGAGATGATTTGGAAAATCTAAGGTCCTTGAACTTCAGGCTAAGTAGTTTGTAGGTAATGTTGTAGATAATGAGGATGTTGTAGGTAATCTCGTAAGTAAGGAGAATGAGGTGGGATAGGTTCACTTTAAGCCATGTGACCACAGAAATGACCCAAATGAAACAGGAATTAGTATGTGGGTTAAAGAGGGACAGTCTTTTCTAATCAGATCTATGCTACAATTCAGTTCTTTTATCCACTGACTACAACCTTTGATATGTTGCTCACGTCTTTGAATCTCAGCTTCCTCACTTATACAATAGGACTAATAAGAATATCTAGTTCAAGGGGTTGTGAGGGTTAAAGCAGGATGTACGCAAAGTGCTGTTGAAAGACCCTTACACATGTGAGCTATTATTCCCATGGTGGATCCAAATTTACATGATGTTTGGTTTGTCAGTGGTTTGGAGTAATGATGCCAAGGACTTTTTTCCTTTAAAATTTGCCTCTGGCTACAACAGGCAGAGCACTGGTTATACAGAGTGGTGAAGCAGAAGCAACACTCAGTTTAGAAGTACGCAGGGTCAATTTCTAATTTGGCCCACCTCCCAGCTGCTGGCACACTCATCCAGTAATTGATTTTAGGATAAATAAAATAACCT
This sequence comes from Scalopus aquaticus, assembly GCA_004024925.1. Taxonomy (NCBI): domain Eukaryota; kingdom Metazoa; phylum Chordata; class Mammalia; order Eulipotyphla; family Talpidae; genus Scalopus; species Scalopus aquaticus. The sequence goes on along the minus strand of PVIJ01009990.1, from coordinate 48,093 downwards.
ACCCTCTGAGATTTAGGGTCCTCACCCACCCTCTGAGATTTAGGGTCCTTTTTCAGCACAGTGTAGCGGAGTTGATAGTCAGCAAATTCTAGTGCTCTTCTCTTCCTTTCTAGGCCTTGTATTGTCTGTGATTCTAGCAAGTCATTTAACTTCTCTGGAAACTTAGTTTTCTCCTTAGGAAAGTGGGAATAGTAAGTTGCACTGGGGACTTTATGGAATTATTCTGAAGATCAAACTGCAGATGGGATAACATAGACCAAAGCTTTGTAAACTGAATCTCTTTACAAACATATGGTATCATTTTTAAATCCAATGAATGTTCAAATGGTTCTACTGGAATTCTGAATCTCTGAGGCAAAAAGGAGTTAATATTTGGAGTAGCCACTTGAGCTGCAAGCGAGAATAACAATGAAACTTTCATCTCCTGGCTCAATAATAGTGAAAAATGGTTTACCTTTATGAGTCTATTCATTGCTACCCTGTGAAAACAGAGCTAAATGCTATAAAACAAGGTCAATTAAATCTACACAATTCTATTTCCTGCCTCCCATAAGTTCCACGTCTTTCTCCTCCTCTCCCAAATAGCCTCTCCCCTACCCTTCTCATCACTGTGAAGTCTAACATCTGTGAAGATCATAAAATGCATACACACACACACACACACACACACACACACACACACCAGAAGACCTCTTCCAAACAGTGTCTTTTCAAAAGGAAACCAGCAATTGGGAAGACCTGCATCAGTGGTCACTGAGCAACCCTCATGACATGGCCACAAGCACTTCTTGAATCCTTTCCATGTTCTTTGCAGGCAGAGACACACAGGTTTAGGCTGTAGTAACCTAAACCTTTAGCTAAACCTTTAGCTAACTCTTTAGCTAAAGCAAATAGGTTCAGAACCTAAACGCCCTTTAACTAAAGCAAATATCTAAGTTTCCCTTCCAAAAATCTGTAAGAGTTACAAACCTTGCCCTCGTTTCTTTGTCATGGGGAGATGGAAATATAAACCTCCCTCCTCCCCTACCCCATCCCTCTCGACACATAGATGCCTTATGCCCTGATTTGGAAATAATTGTATTTCTGTTTTTATTTTTGCTTTTGCTACTTTAGGAGCAGTGTGAAAGAGATAGACCTGGGATTGGGTCAAAAAACACTCGACTAGTAGTGAAACCACCATAATTCAAAAAGCTGTTGTGTTCCCTGTAAGTTATGTCATGTAGGTGAGTCACTTCTCACCTGTATAAGGGGTAATAATGCCTACCTCCCAGGATTGTTCAGAGACTCAGTAGAAGCATTCCGGAAATAAAAGAGCCTTTTATATTTCTAGTGTTGATTAAATGTGAATTGTCATCACTTCTAATGGGGAGTGAATTAGAGTCAGGGGACGTGACTCTAATCCTGGCTCTGCCACTAAGTAACTGGTGACCTTCATAAACGATTTCACCTCGTCAGGTTCCTTTTCCTCACATCATTCAAGAAATATTCACAAAACCTTGTGTGGCAGGTACTATGAATCATTCTGTAAGTGTTATTAAACATTAGGGATAAACATTATACTATTGACTAATTGCTACTGGCTAATTATGTGAATTATACAATTTCATCATTTCGGTGTGGTATCTCATGATCTACACTTCTAGGTTACATTATGCTTTGTGATCTTGACTTTCTAATTTTTATTTTCCCAGATTGTGACTATCAAATATTTTTCATTTCTACTTTACTATTTAGTACAGCTATAATGAGTAAGTATCTACAACCACTTTATAGGATGGAACTGATAATGATATGTAAACAAATCATAGCGGAGAAAAATGTTCCATGATTAAAACTGACTGATTTTGCCTAAGTAAATATGATGTCATTCTCTGATTACCCAAACTCAAGCCTATCCTAATATGAGGATTAAAATAGAGAAGTTTGCTTTTATATGAATGAGGCTGAAAAAGGAAGAAACTGCTCTGGGAAGGCTGCTATAAATTCATATGTACTACAAAGAACATTATCACAAGTTTTCCTGATAACTAGTTTTGCAAAGAAAGCTCTGATATCAAAGAGGATTCTCTTTTGAATATTATGGGGAGAAGGACACAAGTGGGCACCTGGCTTTACGGAATACTTACTAGATATCAGACGCTGTGCTAAGTGTCTTACACTGCTAACATATTTAAATTCTAGTGCCTGTCAGAGAAACAGCACCATTCCCTCTTCACCATTTGCCTAAGCCCACATGGTTATAAAATTCAGACCTAGATTTTTCTGTGTAAGTTTGCACCATATTTCCATTTCATGCTGCTTCTTTTTGTACTCTTTCCCAAAACTATTGATTGTAATACTGTCACTGACAACAGCCTCTGCCGCTGTTGGAGGATATCCCTGAAATGAAGGTGAGCTCAGTAGGGACACGGTATACCCAACTCATCTGACTCCTAGCCCATAGTCATTCCACCACGTCAAGAACAAAGACTTAGTGAAGACTCAGGCTGAGTCTCAGTACATACTCTCTCCAAGGAGAGGAAGAAAAAGTCTCTATATGTTCTTAGGTGGAATTGTCTTCATTTTTAGAATCTTGTATTGGTGAGACAACTTAAGTATAATGGAAAGGTCACAGGACTTTGCCCTAGACACTGGTTGAATGTCTTTATGAATCTTATGTGGGCGTAGACCTCTTGAGAGTTTTGCCAAAAACTTCTCTCCTTCTACTCTACTTTTTATACACATTGTTTTCAGGCTCTAGAGCATATCATATATAACAATATACAGCAGTGGAAATGTTATTTGTCTGTGCAAATGCTCTACACATGTGGCCATTTAAATTTAAGTTATTTAAGTACAAATAAAATTGAAATCTGAGTTGCTGGTTGCAATAGTCACATTTTTGAGTGCTCTACTATATTAGACAATACAGTTCTGTTGCTGCCTAGCTGTGTGAACTTAAACAAGTCATTTTATTTTCTTGAGGATGAGATCACTCATCTGTCCATAATCCTGCCACCTCACAAGTTCTTTGAATTGACAAAGCAAGAAAAGAACAACTCAAGTGCCTCCCACAAGACCTCGCACTTAATAAGTACACAAGAGACCATATTTGAATCTGAAAATGTGAATCTCATAACAGCTCAAGAGAAATGTACATTAAAAGTTTAGGCCTGAATTTTCCCCCAGAATTGATTCCTTATTATTGTTTCATTCATCCAAACCTCATTGACAAGAATGACCTCTGAGAAATGAAGGCTCAAGACAACCACACAAGTTCTAGGACTGTGGGTACAACCATGACCCCTGACTGCCCTGCTTCATCCTGAAGCTCTGACATGGCATTTTCTCCAGGTGGTAATGATGGGAGAAGTTGAAAGGAGGAAAATATACTGTGAATCTTATGTAGCCATAGATCTTTTGAGAGTTTTGCCAAAAACTTCTCTCCTTCTACTCACACCACTTTTTAAACATGTTGTTTTCAGGAAAATTCGCCCATCTGGTTCTGATTCATTTGCACTTAACTCATCAGAGGATGGTGTTGTAATGCGAGATTGACTTGCAAAAAGTTCCAGTTCACATATCTTCAGCCTCTTCCTTGGAAATAGGGTAACGCGTTTGGCTGGCAGATGGACAAGACATACTCAAGATAGGACAGAGGGCATGAAATGAGAGTGCCAGCTCTCTTACAAATTCTTGTTATACCCCAAGCAAGTCCCTAATTTCTGGGTTTAAAGTTCCCCTCCAAGGAAATGAGGATTTCAACTGAGCAACCAGTTTTATGCAAAATGACTAATATTAGTTCTCTAATGTGCAAAAATGCAGCATTTTTTACCAAGGGCACTGTGGTTCTTAAGAACTCACACAATTGAACTGTTTGATGAAAGAAGTCTAGAGATGTTTTGTAATGCCCCTCCGACCCCGCAAATATATGATCACCAGAAGTTCATGTGAGTTTAGGAAAATCAAATAATCCAAGATTAGTCATGTTCTTTGGTTGGTAAAAATCACTAGATTACTAGACCAGGCCTAATATTTGGGTGACTTTGTACTGAACAAGGCCTTCTAGAATGGTCTCATGGATAAAAGAAAGCTATAAGGACTAGATGATAGTGTGGTTTAAATGGAAAATTCAAGGCTTAAAGTGTGGTCTGAAACTAGAAATCTATTCCCCTTGCACTAAACTGTGTTCTCCAGTCTCCTGTGACTGGTATTCAATCTGAGATCAAGATGCTATAGGAAGGATTATTGCACTGAGCAGTAGTTGAGTTGTTGACCAAAGTGTTCCCTTTGAGTCGTGCCTATAATTTCATAAAATGACCTGCAGGCTTCCTTAAACATCCATCTGCCACAGTTTTTCTAATTCCACTTTCCTTAAGTACCAAGGAGCTAACTGCCAAACTGTCTACCTATATAAGCACTGTTAATATAATTTGCATCAAACTCCTAGGATGACAACTCCCAAATCATATCCCAGGACTCTATTTTCTTAACATCTCATATATGCAACCCTTCTTAACATTGTCACTTAGGTGCAGCTATCTAAAACTAAATTTGTCCAAAATACAACAATCTTCTCCTACAAACTGTTCCCCATCCAATGTTCTCCACTTCCATAACAATGCCATCTACCCAGCAGGTCCAAAGACATCAGATCAAGAGACACCAAATTCAGCCACTCTAAGTATTTCAAACTTTTGTTAAACTCTCTTTGTGAACCTTGAGGATAAGAACATTTCTAACTAAATAGACTGTCTTCTTCTATCTCTTGCTCACTGGGCCTGCCAACAGAACAAACGTTATATTCCATGGGTTTAGGGGTACTGATTCAAGTCTGTTCGAGATTACCCATTTTTCCATTAGATTCTGGGGCCAGGAGAAGGGAGAGATCACAATGTGATCTTTCTATATTCCTGGCACAAATTATGTCTAATAAAGTAAGAGACTTTGTCTCTGCATTCTCCTTCAATTTCTCTGTATCTTCATTCTAGCATTATCACACAAGCTAGAATTATCTATATTTAGTCTGCTTCACTTGACTACAAACTCCATCTTGTTTATTTTTCTAACTCAGCACCAAGTTCACAGGCTTATACTTAAGTGTTGATAAAATATGTAATAAACAAAGAAATAATGAGATAAATTAATGAATGAACAATAAAAAATAAAGGGACTGATGAGTCCACCAGGCAGCCCTGGCAAGCCCTGAATATACTGCACCCCGTATATATTAGATAGTACATATCTAATCACACACTTGGGAAGAAAACTTCGGGAGAGCTTAATGTGCAGTGGAAATTTCTCACTAACAATCAACATCCAGTTTGATTTTCATGATTATCTTTCTCTCTTCTCTAAAGTCGTTTGTAGTATCTTTTCCTCCTGCTCATTATTATGATAATGACTTCAAACACCAAAGTACTGCTATTCAGGGCACTGTGAAAATGTGTTTTTCCCATCAGTCCTAGTGAAATAGTTTCCACTGTCTGTTTCCCTTGCAGATAGCCATCAAAGTTCAGGCATAACAATAAAAAAAAAAAAAAAAACAACCACCAAACTCATGTCCAATATAGAATCTAAAACTTGTCCTTGGAAAGCGACACCCAAGGGAATTTAATCACAAATATTCTTTGCTTGACCCAACCCACTCTTTTAAATAGAGTAACTGGAACTGCTTCTGGGATCTGACTACTCCATTCTTTTTCCTTAGTCTTCCCAGAAGGCCAAAATAAGTGGTCTTTGAAGAATATTATTCCCTTAACACCCACAAAGGGATCTCCAGAGCATGACTAACACTAATCTGCAAATCTCACTGTCATCCTTTCACTACACCTGGCAATGGCCTGCTAAGTTCTGAGCTCTTCACTCCCTCAGATTGGTTGGCTTTGTTCACCAGCTCAATACCTATCACTATCTGCACCAGATACTATCACTCATTAGTTATATGATCCTGGAAAACTACTTCACCTTCTAGCCTCAGTGTTCTTGTTGATAAAACAGAAGTACCAACCTGTATCTCACAGCATAGCTATGAAGTTAAATTATATAAAGACAGCAGACACAAAGTGGAATGATTGAAAGACCACAGATTTACCTCCTCCTCATCATCAGTCTCTCCCTTCTATGAACTTTTTTGCACTAGTACCATGCGAACATAGAATCACAGTAGGAATGACCTTTTGATATGGTCATGTGAAAGGGTTCATTTCAAACGTTCAGTTACACATGCACACTGTGCGTGCACACACACTGTAAACTGGGCATCTGGACATTTGCCATTTCAAATTCCAAGGATATCTCGTCTCCGCTGCCCTTTTCTTCTCTGGTATTTTGGTTTTTATAACTAGGAAAATAGCCCTAATGTTCAGTCTAAAGAGATCATGAGGAAACACTGTGGGAAATATAAAGAAAAGGGAGGTGTGCTTTTCCTAAAGCCTTTTGTTCTTTGGTGACCTTAGACCCCGTTTTCCATACCCACTGGTAACAGTCATTAGTAAGTATTAAATGAGGTAGATAAAGAGCATTCACCAAGATCAGACACTATGCTGAATGCACAGGACATACCTACATATATAGCGATCAGGTAGGGGAGCAACCATTCCAGACATTTTCTACTGTCAGCGGTCCATCCAGTGGCCAGTACCCCTGCTCCACCTTTATTCACTAGCAATTAGAAGAGTGATTGCATTGAAATCTGGAAGTGACCAATGATTAACTGCCCAATGGGCACTACCTGTGTCAGTCTTACTGTGTTTCATTACTAAGTGATTCAAAAAAATAACAGGTAGGCATTTAGGGATCAGGGTCCATGGATGTCACTTCCATTTTATCTTACTGCAAAAATGCCTGATGGCTATGATGCTAATGTTGAAATCTCCCAAGAGTCTGCAGTGATTCTAGAGACCACGTAAAGCTTGATACTCTTGGCTCCACACTGGAGTGAGTAAACATACAGTAAGTACATTCAAGAAATGAAACAGAGCAAACCCAAGGGAACAGGGATGACCCAGTTGGTGGATCCTTACCCATGTAGTTAACAACCACAGGACATGACCCAAAAGCAGACACAAAGTATTAAACAACAATAACAGGATTTATTTACATAACAGGAGGGGGGAGGGAAGAGTGGAGGAAAGGAGGAAGGGAGAGAGAGAGGGAGGGAGGGAAGGGGCAAGGGAAAAAAAGAGAGTTTAAAGACTGGCATGTGGTAAAATAACATCTGTCCTACTCCAGAGAGCATGCACTGAGCAGAGACCAAGGTCAAAGCTGAAGCCACATGAGGCAAGCTGGAGCTTCTCCAGAGATATCTCTCTTCACCAGCAATTTAACTACCAAAGCCCCAGCTCTGTCCTCATTTCCCATCAGCCCCTGCTCAGGGGATGGAGTATCAAAAGCTGTACCTCCTACCGCTTAGTTGATTATGAGTGCCATCCACTGGCTCAGAGCTTGCTCCTCATTGTTCCTCTTATTGAGATTTCTGTAGACCAAGCTAGCAGTTCGCTGCCAGCTCGTCATTGACCATTGGGTTGACAGAAAGTTGTAGGCCTCTGTTAGGAAACTGATTGTACTAACAACCTACCTATGTGGTCTTATACTACCAGAGTGTGACACTGCCATCCCAGTCCCACAGTTTTACAGGGGTACTGGGTTTCATTAAGTCATGCAACTGGAATTCCAGCGATATCATTTAGGGAGAGGGCTGTCTCCTTTAGGATAACTTAATCATGTAGATCATATCAAAAACCAATCTTACCTTTTTAAAGAATATTTACAAAACACATGTATCCATAATAAATGTGGATAAAGCTCTGACACAATATAAGACTTTTTAAAGTTTTAGCTCCTGGGAGGATCAGCATTTTCTGTTCCATCCCAAAACCAGGTGAGATACCTTATTATCACCTTTCTCCCTTTCGTTCACATGACTGGCAGTTTTCAAAGTGCTTTCACATTCATTATTTCATTAGTCATTCACAATGATCTTGAAGGGTTATCATTTGTGTTTCGCAGATGTGGAAAGTATGGGTATAATGGGATAAGACACATAACAAATAAACCATAGCTCACAATGGCAGAGACAGAATTCTGTATCATTCAGTGGTCATGCCACTACATTGTGCTGTCTCTAACCAGTCCAGATTTCTGTCTAAAATCTGATATCTAGACTATCTTCTATGTGTGATTGGAACAAGCCAGGCGTCCCTTCTAGGCATTGCTAGACTCCATTTCTTTCTATATGCTGATCTTGACTGGTCTTTGACTCCAATTCATATCTATGTTTCAGCTAAATGCCACTTTCTCAAGGTGACCTTCCTGCGTTGCTGGTATTCCTGGCTGTGACTACATCATGTCAATCTATTTCCAGTCTCTGTGGTCACACTGTCTTCTGTTGTTCTTTATCAAATCTCCCCATGCCTCTCTCTTATAAAGACATTTGTGAATGCATTTAGACTGCACTCAAGATAACTCAGGACATCCCCATCTCTACAATCTTAATAGTCATATTTGCAACAACCCCTTTCCAAATCAGATTACATTTACAGGTTCTAGGGATTAGATTTGATATCTTTGGGGGCCACTGTTCAGTCTATTACAGAGGGGTACTGAAAATACCATTTCACCTGCTTCATGATGAACTGAAGGACATCATCCTGAGCAATAAGGGTCAACCAGAGGTAGATATTTGTCAGAGGGCAGAAAGGAGCAGAACAAATAATGTCAAGGCCAAATGAAGCGGAATAGTTATGTATTGGATATAGTGTTAAGAGTTCATAAGAGAGAGGCATGGGATTTTCCATCTCATTTTTTCCCTTGAAAAATCATTAACTACTGGAAATAATCTTAATAATGAAGGTCCCAACAACAGTTTAGTAAACCTTAAGTTGTCTACCTTCTTGGAAATTTCCTAGAAAACATGGATTCATGACTATATTCTACTAGGTACCAGCTGGTTGCTTTTGATTAAATCATGCCTTACTCAACCACTGAGAGTTTGGCTGCTCCCAGAAACTTAATCTTTGCCTTCACTTAATTTTTTTAACTATTAATCTTTATAGTTGAATATCTAGTAGCATCTCTCCCCTAATTTAGAATTATCTTGAGCAGTATCTTATCTCTACTTCTAAACTGTGAGCCCCCAGGGGGCAGAGAAAATGTCTTAAAAAAATGACTGATTTTTGAGCTTCATGTTCTCTCCAACACTTAGTAAAGTCCTATAGCTTGTGGAAAGTATTCCTGTTTGCCAGATAACGAAATTGAATGCTCAGAGAGGTTAGCTGACTGTCACAAAGCTGTACAGCCAAGGAAGAAAAAGTCAGGATTCACACCTTGGCAAGTTCAAACTTCATACTCTTTCCCCAAAGTCATATATCCTCATTATCGACAGGATGAGTGACTCTGGAAGAAATAATTGATGGATTAAAATAAATTAAAGAATGAAAAATCAAAGAAAAAAGTTGCCCACATTAAGCATGACCTATGCCACCTCTTCAATGCTTGAAATCATGAGGTATGTCTGTGAGAGAGGACAAGCAGGCAGATTAAGAGAGCAGTGATAAACAAAGTAAGGTTTTACAGATTATAACGCTATTCAAAGCAATTTTTATAAATTTGCATTTGATTCTCACAAAAAAAATGTGGGAGGTATGAAGAATCAACAGATGCATTTTCACTTCTGGTAACAGAAATACAAAGCCAGGATTCAAAGCCAGATCAAAGCACTTCTTGGCCAGGACTTTTCCCACTGAGCAGCTCTGCTCCCTCTTCTCATGGACTTTTCTCTCTGTCTCTCTGTCTCTCTGTCTCTCTCTCTCTCTCTCTCACACACACACACACACACACACACACACACACCTTCCTTCTGATATACTTACAATGCCCTAGGGATGAAAATACAAGGATGAGGGGCTAGAGAAAGGACAGAGAATCTGTGAAGGGCACAGGAACTAGAGAATGCTTTCCAGTGGCTTCCAGAAACACACTGTGTGTGTTTATGTATTCTGGGTGTGAGGAATGCCCACAATATTAGAAAAATTACAGCTTCTCCAATACAGGCATAATATCCTTGAAAAGCTTAAAGGTCAAAGCCGGGTGAACAATCACCTTCCCCATCCTCTTGCATTGGTTTGAGTAAAAATATCAAGGTAGGCAGCCACCACATCTCTTCAAAAGAAACTCTTTGAATATACAGTCTTTAAAATTTATCTTCTACTCCAATAATAGAACATTTTAAAATGTTGTTTTTATCTAGCACCAAGAAATCAAACTTAAAATCTTGTATAAATTTATAATTCCTAAATTACCACAAACTATATCATGGATAAGCTTTGGCATTTGTTTTGCCTATTCCTTCTTTTTCTTAATCATCAGAATTATCAGTCCATATTTCTTTTGGGAAGTCTCTTACTCCAGCATCAGATTACATCTTTCAGGGAGGCTAATTTCCATTCCTGGTTCTGGGGCGGGCTTATGACCCTATGTTAGAAAAACTGGCTGTGGTGAGGCCCAAGAATGAGCATAGGACAGGCAGCCTCAGGGATCGAGTTGGAACCTATCAGAACCTATCAAAACTATCAGAACAGCAGTTTTTCCTTCAGTCAAGATGGCCAAACAGGTAAAACACATGCCTGAAGATCCGAAAATGCCAGTGGTCATTTTATTGCCACAAGAAAATATTTGAGAATGAAGCCAGTCAGAGGAAAGTGAACCAAGACAAGTTGCTAGGCAAGTTGCTAAAAATAACCTGGGTTCAGTTATAGTGTGTAAGGAAGCGAATAAGCTCCCCCTTATTTTCTTAAGTCAGTTTTAATGGATTTCTTTCTCACACTATCAAGAGCATCAAATCTAACATAAAATATTACCAAAAAATCTCCAACAGTTTATGAAAAATTGATAGAAGAAAAAAATGAAAGTGGGACACTTCTATCTGTTAATTAATTTTGTTAGGTAAGATCGGGGCATTATCATTCATTCATTCTTCAAAAACAATTAGCATTCACTGAGTGCAGCCAGTATTTATGAGCACACACTATGTGTTAGGCACTGGGCAGAGTCCTGGCACGGACAAGCTCTGGGCTAGCAGTTGACTTTGAGAGCTGACACCCTAAAAAAAACGACAGTGTATTAGGTTAGATGGGTTTTCCTTCAAAGGGCATTAAGTCAGCTCTCTGTTGTGTCTGGCATGAAGCATGCAAGTGACTTTGAATGCTTTTATTAAAAAGTGAATTAAAGGTCAGAGGTGAATTTCCCTTAGTCCTTAATTTCCTGTGTGTGTGCCAAGGGCAGGGGCAGAGGGGGGAGCATGATTTGTTAACCGCCAGATGAGGATCCATGGCAACTAGGAGAGCTGTACCACCGCTAGGCCTGAGGGTTGAAGATGTAGAGAAATGGTTGCCTATGCCCATGGCATCATACTTAGTATCACCAGGGAAAGGACAGTGGTTGACATGTCAATGAAAAGGGGTAAAAAATCAGGGTTTATCATTTAAGTAGGTGAGGTGCCTGAGTGAGACACAGATTTCATTCATCTTAGGTGATGGGGGATAGAGAAGAAAAATTTTAATATCACTTTCCATATTTTGGTTTTATCCTATTATTACATGTCTTTGAAATAATCCCCCATCACTGGGTCTATTATGAGGAACACAAAGAAGATGCCAAATAAATTTCAAGCACCCTAACAGAATCATTGCCAATGATATCACTGACTTGTGTAAAACCACTACCAACGAAAACAGAAAAAAATTAAAACTATCCACAACTTTGCCAAGATAGCATGTAATACTATGACATAATGGCAAGTATGTTAGTTGTTTATTTTATTTCTTGGTAATTCCTGTCCCTTTCTTTACTAAAGAATGTTTTCTTCAAATTAAAACTAGCTGAAAACTATTTAATGAACACTAAGTGACAACATTTACTTCAGCTCTGAGGTTCAGTCATCTGAAAACCTAAAACTGAAACATCTTACAATTAATTCTGTTACTGCTAAACTTCAATAAATACCATTCTAAGTTTTTTTACAATTTTGAAATACATTTCCATTGACCAGATTTTTTTATGTTATGTGTTTTCAAGTTTCGAAGTTTATTTATATGAAAACATAGCATTGTTACAAAGAATGCTACTGATGAATCACTACTAAAATTTAGCCTTTGCGTGTATACATATCACTTGGAATCTAATCCGTTAAACAAAAACTGTTCTAAATGTCTGAAACAGAAGGAATATAATGTAAGGAATTAGTTACACTGGAAATAAAAGAATGAGAAGCTACAGAGGACACTGAGACACTCCAGAAGTTAGCAATGACAGGAAGTTGCTACCGCCCCTAGACTGAAAGAGCAAGGCAAGATCCCCAAGAGCCAAAGTCACCTGCCTACAGATGGAACCATCGTGAGCCAAGGATCATGGAAAAGATAAAACCTCAGCTTGAGACACAAACACAATGGGAGAAGACACACCCTGCCTTTTCCCTTCTTCCCGTGCTCCAATCACTCACCAGTAATCCCAGAAGCTAGTAGGTTAATAGAGAAGCCTAGGAAACAAGGACTATGGGACAGCCCCCAGGTAACATAAGGGAAGGCAGGAAAAGATGGGGTGAGAATCTGAAGGCAAGAAGGTCAACAACCCACACAGAGGGTGTATTCAAGGATCTTAACGTCTACTTTGGGAAGCTGTCTGATCAGTTTTTCAGTATATAGTTCACTCCTAATAGCAAAGATAATAAAGCACTTTATTCTACAGACAATAAAATAGCACTTTACCTAGTCCTTTGTCACACATTATTAGCATTTTTTGATATTAAAAACAATAGAACTTGAAGAGATGCAATCAACCCAAAACTACCATGACCCTTGACTCCTCCCTCTCCATCAACCCCCCTCATTCCCATCATCACAAAATCCTATTGATTCTTCTGTTCCTCAAATTCCTCCACTTCTTTCCACCCAACATCCTTTACCCCAAGTTTAGTCTCTCACCTGCACAATTACTATTGGCTATAAAGAATTTCCCTGTGTTCACACCTGTCCCCTCCAATTTTTTCACACAAGAGCAGTGATCTCCTTAAAAACACAAATACAATAGAGCTACATCTCTACTCAAAATCCTTCAAATTGTTCCTGTCACTCTTAAGTTAAAGACCAAAATCCTTCATGTGACCTAAGTCATCTCACAAATTCTAGTCTCTCCCCAATTTTTCATTCCCATCTTATGTCCCTTCTCCCTAAGTGCAAGCCACCATTGTCATTTTTCCATTCAGCCATTACATTTTTAATAAAATTTCATTGATACTCTGCTGATATATATACTATACTACTATATAAATTTTTAGAGATAGTTTTCCCACTTCAATATGTGTATGTCTCACCTCGCCTACCCCCAAAGTTTAGTGCCATTCCCACTATTAGATTGCCTCTCTCTACCCTCTCTCTCTTTCCCTTCCCCTTCTGTCAACCACCATATTTTTTAGCATCTAAGAATTCTTTTGTTTCGATTTGTTAGTGTGTGTACTTTAGCTATTTACATTCCACAAAAGAGAGAAACCATCCAAAACCATCTTTTACTTTCTGATTTATTTCACTTAACATAATCACCTCAAGTTCCATTCATGCTGCTTGTAAAAAGCAAGATTTCATTTTTTTTTTAAAGATTTATTTATTTATACATACAAGCTGGGGTATAAGCCAGAGGTGCGGGGTGGTGAGAGGGTTCACCAGAGACAGACTGGGGAGCAGAACAGGCAGATCAGAAATATACTGCTGAGGGAAGCAGCGGGCAAGGCAGGAGAGGTCTGCCGCACCATGTGGGATTCTCCCCAGCTGGGCGTCGAACTCGCATCGTGCGCCACTGACAGCTCCACAGCGCAGCACTCAACCGCTGCACCACCAGGGAGGCCCAAGATTTCATTTTTTTTAATAGCTAAGTAGTATTCCATTGAGTATACATACCACAACTTCTTTATCCAGTCAGTTTTGAGTGGCCATAGGTTGTTTTCATGTCTTGGCTAACATGAATGTTTCTATGAACATAGTAACAGGGACTGAGACCAGGAGAACTGGGGAAGAAGAAAGGCTAAGACATGGGACAGTGATTTTAAACAATATGGGCACAGAAGGAACAAAACAGCTACCAGGAAAATAGAAGTGTTTTACTGAAATGTTGCTGAGCTGGCCACCACCTAGATCCAGTTACAGGATAATTAGGGAACAGAAAAACAAGCAACACGAAACTTCCTGACTACCTAGTGCCTAATCAATACTCCGGCACATTGGACAACAGGAAGTCTGACAGTATATAGTCATAGACAGGGCTGGAGTAAACAGGCATCCTCCCTCGGACCCCTCCTGCTGTCAGGAGTTCTTTCCTCTTGCTTCAATAAATCCACCTTGTTTCCTTTCACATTTGATGTGGCGGCTGTTTTTCTTCAACCTGCGTACACACCCAGACCCAGAGCATCCACTCTCCTAACAATAGGGGGGCATGTGTCTTTTTGAATTAGTACTTTCATATTCTTTGCATTAACACCTAGGAGTGATATTGCTAGGTGATACGGTATTTTCATTTTCAGCTTTTAAAGAAATCTTCATGTTATTTTCCATAGAGACTGCATCAATTTATTGTAATAGCAACAACACAAGAATTCTGCAAGAATTACTACTGCAACAAAGGAATTTCTGTTCAGACAAAATCCTCCTGATCTTTAGGGTTTTACTGTGAAGAAATGAAAGTTCACTGTCCTTGATATAATTCTATGGGAGAAAATGTATGTGCCAAATGTGGGCTAGTATTCTCCAGACTAGGCTCTACTTCTAAGACTGCCTATCTTCTATTGACAGGAGGGGAAAGTGGCACTTCCACCCCCAAAGTGAGAGAATAGATTATGACAAAACTAGAAAGCTTTCTGCCTTCTCACATAATGGACAGAGACTCAATTTTCAGTTGAATTGGGCTCAAATTCAAATCTGCCACTTACTAGCTATGTTATTTCCTAGAGCTGCATCTTCCAGTATGTTAGCAACTAGATATAGGATGCAATTTAAATTCATTAATATTACATAAGATTAAATATTTCGTTTCTTAGTTGTACTAACTATAAATTAAGAAACCAATAGCCTAGAGACTACCAAATTGAAAAGTACAGATTGATAATTTTCACTATATAGAAAAGCTATTTACTACAATGATTTAAAGGTCAATCACTTTCTCTCAGTACCTTCACTTGTAAAATGAGATTATTTATGTAAAGTACAGTGTTTGATATGTTCTCAGTCTTAAGTTTCTCAAGGTATATGTGCTTTTGTGAATAAAGATCTTATTTAATCAGTTCTGTATCTCCAGTGACTTCCTAGCATAATACCCAACATATAGGAGATTAGAAGATGCTCAATAAATATTGTTAAACTATAATATTTATCCTTTCAAATCAAGCTCAAAGCTGTCTTCCCCCTACAATTACCTGAATGAACTAGAGATGAAGAAAACAAGACTTCACACAAACATACAGCCCAATATTTACAGAAAGGATGAGGGGAGGGATAGAACAGGAGGGGAGGGGAGGGAATAGGAGGGGGAGGGAGGGAAGATTAGCTAACAATTGCTAACATGTATTCAATGTAAAGTGAAGTTTTTTTATATCATTTAATCTTCACAAATCTTATGAAACTGCATTTTAATTCCTATTTTGTTGTTAAAGAAAATAAGAAATTCAGACTCAAAATACAAATCCATGTCATTCTGAATGAAATGCATACTGTCAACAATCATATATTACAATCTCACAGTGATGGAGTGCTATCTACCCTTTGTGGACTCCAACAAATTCTTATGGCAATAAAATAAGATAATATATGTGAACACTAAATATCTATGCAAAATAAATATTATGATGATTTGTTATAGTTAAGCTCTCCAAATCTGGAACCATAATACCTAGTTTAGAACACAGGCAAATTACAAGTTACCTAACTTCTCAATGCCTAATCTCAAAATCAGAATAATACTAATAGAAATAATACTGCTGGGCCTCCCCAGTGGTACAGCAGTTAGGCGCTGCGCTGTGGAGCTATTGGCAGCAGCGACGCGAGTTGGACGCCCGGCCAGGAAGATTCCCACATGGCACGGCAGACCTCTCCTGCCTCGCCCGCTGCTCCCCTCAGCAGTGTACTTCAGTCGATCTGCCTGTTCTGCTCCCCACTCTCTCTCTGGTGAATCCTCTCACCACCCCATGCCTCTGGTCTGCACCCCAGCTTGTACGCATCAATAAATAAATCTTTAAAAAAAAAAAAAGTTTAAAAAAAAAAGAAATAATAATACTAGGCATACCTCTTAAGATTATTGTAAGGATCAGATAGATTAACATAATTAAAGAGTTTTAAATACTTTCTGACATATCTTTAGCTGCATATAATTGTTATCGATTAATATCACCATTACTGCTCGTACTATGACATGGTGGAAAAGTAGCAATATCTGAGAAGTGAAAAATATCCTGAATAGAAGTGAGAATCTAGTTTCTCCAACATTTTCCTCAAAGTCAAGATAAGAAAAAGGGTTCTCTTTAACCTTATCTTTTCATCAGAACTCCTATGGAAACAATTCATCTACAACATCACAGCATTTGAGGGACAAAGTTCTTTCAGTCCCAGGTCTCATCTGCAGCCATCTGTATCTGTCAATGACACAACTAGTGCAGCTCAGGATGTCCGGTGGAAAAATAATAGGAAAGGACCTCCTAGGCTTACATGGTCCAAAGAATGGAAGCTGGTAACTGGGCCAACTTTCCCTAGACAATCACAAGGCAAGATTTAAAAACTGCTGGGCACTATGCAACAGTGGCAGTGAACAAAATTCCCCTTTCAATCATTTCCCAGAAAATCTAAAGCCATTCAATAAAGGTAATCGTTTATTTGGACTTCACTTGGAGTTGGAACCTGGGGAATTTGATTCAACATATTACCAATGTTTTTTTCATATTAGGAATGTAGAATTAATCCTGAAAAGTCAAAAGCCATAAAAGTGAGAGATACTCACACTTAGAAAAATACGTCTTTTCCCTTTAATTTCACACACTTAGAATAATACGTCTTTTCCCTTTAATTTAAAGAAGTATAGAGAAGAACTCCCCCAATAAAATGTTGAAAACCTAGCTTACCACTTTAGCAGGACTCCTGCTCTAGAAAGTCACAGAAAACAAGTGACAGGATAAAAACAGTATGGTATTGGGATAGACACTGTTGCACAGGTCAATGGAACAGAACAGAAGCCCAGAAATAAACCCATGCGTACATGGTCAATTTACTTAGGACAATGTAGCCAAAAATGCATAATGGAGAAATGAAAGTCTCTTCAATAAGGGGGTTAGAAAATCTAAAAAGCCACATGCAAAAGAATAAAATTGGGTCTGTCTTACTCTATACACAAAAAATCAACTAAATGGATAAAAGATTTGAAATTATAAAACTCCTAGAAGAAAACATAAATAGTAAGCTTCTTGATACAGGTCTTGGCAATGAATTTTTGGAATTGACAACAAAAGCAAAAGCACAAAAGCAAAAAGAAACAAGTGGAACTACATCTTTCTAAAAGAAATCCTCTAAAAGAAATCTGTCCCTTCTTTCACTGGGCTCCTACTCTGGCTTGGGAAGAATGCCCAGTAGTCATTATAATTCACCCACCAGTTCTACCCTGTGCTAATAAGGTTTCTATTTCTCAAAATAAATTAAAAAATAAATAAAAATTTAAAAATAGGCAGAGGATCTGAATTAACAATTTTTCAAAAAAGACAAACAGATGGCCAACAGGGATATGAAAAGTCATTCAAAATCACTAATTATCAGGAAATGTTAATAAAAAAACATAGTATCACCTCACACCTGTTAGAAATGTGTATTATTAAAAAGACAAGCAATAACAAGTATTACTGAGAAGGTAGAGAAAAGAGAACCCTATGTACTAGTAGTAGGATTATAAATTTGTGCAACCACTATGGAAAGCAGTATGCCAGTTCCTCAAAAAAATAAAAAATAGACCTACCATAGGATCCAGCAATTCCACTCTGCTTATTGACTTGTAAACATTAACTGGAAAGGATATATGCATCTCCATGTTCATTGAAGACTTACAATAATCGAGACCTGGAGTGTTCACTGAAGGCTAAGTGGATAAAAAAGATACATGTATACATGTATCCACACATACATATACATACATATAATCAGCCATAATGAAAAAGAAATCTTGACATTTGCAATAACAGAGATTGACTTGAGGCCATTATACTAAGTGAAATAAGTCATAAAGAGAAAGGCAAATACTAAATGATTTCATTCACATGTGGACAAGACAAGCAAACAAACTGAGGATACAGAGAACAGATTAGGGTTACTAGCATCAAAATGGAGCAAAGTAGATGGGTAAAAGATGGGCAAAGTAGGAGAAGTGGATTAAAAAGTATTACTTGAAAGTTGCTAAAAGAATAGAATTTTTCAGTTTTCATCATAAGAAGAGATTGTAAATATATGTTTATAGATATTAACTAGATTTTTTGTGGTTATCAGGTAGCAATAATATTAATATCAAATATATTGTATATCTGAAACTAATATAGTGTTATTGTCAATTATATATAAATTCAAAAACAAAGAAGTGATATGGATTCCAGACTCCTAAGTTACTGAGAATCAGTCTCATAAGGAGGAGGGACTTGAAATCAGAATGGGGTTATAGAAATATGCTGAATGAAAAAGTCCTATTCCTGACATAATCCAATGAATGTGACTGACAGTCAGTTAAATGAGAATAAAAAGGGTAAGAATAAAAAAAAATACTAGATTTTACTTAGCATAAGAAGACAGTGATTTTTTTTTTTTTTGAGAGACAGTCCAGAAGGAAAAATGTAGGAAAAGGAAAGAAAGGAGAAAAAAGTTTTACTGAGTACTTCCATGTGCTAAGAACTAATGTGGTATTTTATATGCATCCTTTCACTTAATTTTCACCAAAAACTGTAAGGTAGATATTATTATCCCCATTTTATAAGTAAGGAAATTAAAGTTTAATAAGCTAAGTAACTAATATAACATCTTACAGTTACCAAATATGAATTTTTCTCACCTAAAAGCTCATGATTTTTTTAATATATCCTTATTGACTGCCAGAAATGTTATCAGCCTGTGTTGTAGATACCATTATTCCTATTTTAAAAATAAGGAAACTGATTCAGAGAGCGTCAATAATTTGCCAGTAGAACAAAATAGAGAGCACCCAGACTCTGGAAACAGATAAATCCTAGATTCAAATCTGTTTTGTTATGTATCAAAGACTTGGGTTAATTAGTTCCCTCTGCAATACAGGAATAACAACACATGCCTTATAAGATTGCTTTGAGGATAACAGGTAAAGTGCCAGGCATAGGGTGAGTCCTCAATGAATAAAGGCTGCTATTTTTGTCACGGTCATCCCACTCACATTTCTTTTAATGTTATTAAATGAAAAACTGTAGATGACATAGCATACTATCTGCTACCTAGGAAATAGTCAATAAATGAGTGTTATTACTTTATTAGGCATCAAAAAGAGTCTCTGCTCTCACCTTGTGACTCAAAAAATCACCAAAGAAGCCACTGTCTCATCTCACAGCAGGATTTCCTCCACAAGGACACCGTCTGCATTCACTCCGGTGCAGTCTGCTCTTTCCTCCCCTTGACTCTGCTAACAACTGCTTTCCCACCTCTCTCAACCTCCACCTCCCCCCAGGCTCAAGGCAGAATAATATCCCTGTCCTTCCTCTGAGGGATGTAAGGCGGCTTAAATAATTAACGGTTGGAAGGTGCTTTGAAAAGAGAATGCAAAACACCATAAATCCCAAGAATTAATTCATAAAATCAGTGGTGGGCTTGACAATTATATATGTCATATTTGTTCAGCTGTGGGAATGGTATAGAACGTCAAAGTTTGGAGTGTGGTCCAAATCTCTCAAGACCAAGGATTTCCTGCAACTCTATATTGTCTATGTTCTCTAAGGCCACGATTATAAAGTTCCAATCTCTTAAACATAGCATTAGGAAGAGTTGTATTTTATTATTTTTTTAAAATCTCTCCACTCCTCAGATCTAACCTTTGTGGCAATCTGGATATTGAAAGGCAAAAGGTGGAGTAAAAGCACACCAGACTTGAGTTCACAGAGCTGCGCTGGCGCTCTAGTTGCATATTTCTCTGATTGGGAACACCTTATTTAACAACTAACTATCTTTTTTCTTCATTTCCTCTTTAGAAATAAGAAAAAGACTAATAATAATGCTATTAATTTAATTTGTCATAATGAAATAATGAGATATTGTTCACACATTCATTACCAAAATTTACTGAGAGGTTATTCTATGCCAGACTTACAGTAGGGATTTGTAATCAAAAACAAAAGATACTGATGATGACAGTAAGGTGTGCTAAGACCTTGCCACACCAACTGTGGTCATGAACCAGCAGTAGCAACACCTGGGAGATCATTAAAGATGCAAAAGTTTGGTCCTGACTCAGACCTACTACATCAAAATCTGCATTTTTACAAGGTCTTTGGCTACTCCTATGCATGTTAAAGATTAAGATACACTTGATTCAGGCGATGCTAAGGTAAATGCAGGTACTGTGGGGATATAACTAGACAAGATATAATGTTCCTGTTACCTAGATGGATGGGACCTGTCAGCAGTGAAGAGAGGCTAGTGTAGGTTGTCAAACAAAGGAGAGGAATATGCACCAGAGCACAGACACATGAGTCACTATGGCACTGTAGGGTAGGAAAGTTTTTTCTGCCCTCCCCTCAATGATGGACCTCTGCAGGCCTACTCGCATGCCTAATGGTGGGCACCTGGAGTGGGGTGTGGGCACGTGTGAGTGGGCACACCTGGGCCAGAGATTGGGCTTAAAAGCAGAAGCAGCAGCAGCAGCAATACAGCATCACTGGCAAGTAGCAGAGAGCAGCGAATAGAAGAAGCAGCAAAAGCAAAGAAGAAGCAGGCAAGACACCACCGGAGAGCCCGAGAAGGTGAGAACTTGCCAGGCGCTGGGAGGCCTGCCAACCTCTCGGCCCCCCAGCCCAATTGCCTGCGCTGTACATGGTTGCCACTCTATGAAAGACTAATAAAAAGCCACCGAAGGCTCCAGAACAACTCCTTTTGATCCATGTGTGCAGCTCCATTAAGAACTTGTGCTCCTGAGTCTCCCTGCCTTTTACAGGAACTCTATTTCAGGAACTCTATTTCAATATTGGAACTGGAATTTATTTTATCAAAAAAGTGTTGTTGATGAGTAAGTTGTCTTTATTTATCATTCAGACAACGTAAGCCCTAAAAATGATCTAAGATCCTTTCCAAGCTGTATACTCTAGTGCACACTAGCTGCATATCAACCTGCATCTGAATTTACCTTTAACTAGAGTGTTCCCATCATATAAACTGCAAATGCATTGACTGACAGGGAATCTCCAACAGTAAACACAGTCAGATTAAAATCTACAATACTGGCCCCTTTCAAATGTGTGTGATGTTGTTGATAGAGACAGTAACAGGGAAGAGGAAGGAAAGGAGAAAGAGAAAGTACAAAGGGAAAGAGAAAAAAAAATGAAAGAACATAAAATCATTTTTTTTTCAAATTAGTTTTTTTCCTGCATTTTGTATAAAAAATAATCAAGTCTGTCAGACTTCAATATTCTCCATGCCTGAGTTTCTGCTCTTCATAGGACTTAACTCTTTACTCTCTTGGTCTTTTATTAACTTCAATTTTTTCTGTTCATGGCTTTAGAGATGTTCTGCATTCATCCAATACATTTAAACTTGTCCAAACTCTTCAGTCTGGCCACCAGCTTTTGTGAGCAGTGTTTGTCTTTCTAGATTCACCCTGTTCCCCATTCCCAACCTGCAAAGAAAAAGTTTCCCTTCCCCAGTTCTATCACATTCAGTTCTTTTGAAATACTCTTTCCTTTATCCTCAGGAAAATCTCTATATCCTCTTTATTTAATAGCTGTGTGTGTCTGTGTGTGTGCGTATATATAAGTACCTATATGTATACACACACTACTTTATAATTTATAGGCAGTCAATATTATGGCTATTGTGATTAATAAAAATTTTGTTAATTTAGCAAATATTATTTTCCCCTGAGATACAATTTATTATATATGGTTGACATGGGCATGATCTGTCCAGGTGCCCTTTAAGGAAGGGCTTTCTGACCAGCTGTGAGGATGTGATGTGTCCAGCTGATGTCCAGCTGACGGCAAAGCAGGGGCTGCATTTCCTGGCAGAGCTGCTTTACCTGTGGTCACAGCCACCCCCAGAGCAGCCCCTGTTGGGAGACCAGCTAAAGTCGGATATAAAGGCCCAGTCATCAGAGCCCAGATCAGCTCTGATGAGCAATATCCACCCCAGCCCTCTTCACCAGCCCACCCAACCTCTCTCCTCCCTCAGCCCCATTCATCTTCTTAACAGATATCGATCTCTACCAAACATCACACATCCCAAACCCCAGCTCCACATCTGCCTCCAGAGTATATAGTCTGCAACAGTACTGTGCAATCACTAAAAACGTGGGTTCCGTAGTCACAATGCCTAGGTCTGAATTCTGGCCTCTGCTCTCTGGGATGTCTCGGATGAGTCACTTAATTGGCTTGGATCCTTCATCTATAAGATGAAAATTATATTACAGAGGTGTTGCAAAGATGCAATGAGTTAATCCACGCTAAGTACTTAGAAGAGTGTCTGGCATTTTAAAGCACTCAGGAAGTGCTAGTTATTATTGCTAACATTACCATGTGCTCGGCACTAGGCCACACCCTGGGAACGAGAGAAAACTCAGGTGGGGCCCTTGCCCATGAGGAATCCTCTTAACTATTGTGGTAATGTGTCTAAATAAGAAAGGCATTCTGTGGTTGTGGAGAGAAACATGTTATGTGAGAAACCATAATCAGGACACAGAGTCCTCCTAAAGCTGGGGAAATATGGGGAGAACTGCCAGGGGCTCCTTCAGAAAAGCGGTGATACTCGTGTGTCTGCAAATGAGCGCAGTTTGAGAACAGATTTAGGTCAGGCCAGGCCATTCAGCCTACCTCACTTCTGCCCTAAACAACGTAGACACTAGTAAGAATAACGTGTATTACTCAAAAGATTTTCACATCCATTCTCTTTCCATCTGCCTCTTTACTTCCACCGAGAGGCAGTGCTCTAAAACAGCAACAATTACCTTCACTTCAAGGTCAAGGGAAGCCCTGCCACCAAGTTTACCCCTTGAAAATCAAAACAAAGTGTTAAGTCAATTGGATTTCTGAGAATTTTATTCAGGAAATACAAGTGTTATTTCACCTGAACTAATCACAAGGCTATGTACATCCTGCATACTACACTCAGGAACTGCTCCCCTCCCGGGCTTTACCAGTAGAGACAGTTAAAAATGAATGTATACAGCTTTAGTCCCTCTGAGCTATTTTTTTTCTCATAAATTTTATTTATAACACAAATAAAAGACAAGGTTTGTTACTTGTGCTTATAACCCATTCAAAGACGGGGCAGGGTGATTTTTCTGTTTGACTACCATCTACTTGACTTATGTATTTTAATAACACCAGCAATGTGTGCATATTCTCCCAATAGTCACAGGAAGTCAGGAGAGCTGTTAATGATGTTCATCATTAACTTGCTTAGGACTGACACTGTTACAAAAATACAAATGACATATTCAAGGTTTTTAGTGAACTTCCATTGAAAGAACTAAATGGAAAAGTATGAGGAAGGGAGAAAATGTATTCACTTTACCCTCACATCAACTTCCATGAGTAAGGAAAGTATTATTTCCATTTTGCATATGAGAAATAATGAGATTCATAGGTCACAGATAAGCAATGGCCAAAAGAATCATAAACAAAATCACCACCACCCAAAACAGTGCTCTGTTACAACAGCCATGCTGTGTGGGAAGAACTGAAGTTTTGGAGTCCAAAATACCCAGTTCAAGTTGTACGTCTGCCATCTTGGACATGTCTTCAAACCTCTTTGTGCCTCATTCATCTAAGATGTAAAATGACAGGTAAAGCAACACACCTATCTCTCAGATGTAGAAGAACTAAGTGATGTGAAAGATAGAGTGACTGTTCAAAACTTTTAGTCCTCCTGTACTTCATCAACATAGTCCATGGTTTTCCCACTCTACTTGCAAGTGAAGAGTTCTTAAGGTCACATCAAATCCCCACTGGATCACGACGGAGAATAGCTCAAAGTCAGATCCCTAGTCCAACTGCCCAGAGTTCTCATTGTGCCTTCTGCATCCTTCTATTACCACTCAGAAATCCTAACTTCCTCCATTACTAACAATTTCTTTCAGAAATCAATCCCAAACCAATCTGAATCAAAACCTTGGGTTCCTAGCAAGAAAATGTGGTATATGTACAAATAGAATACTACTCAGCAATCAAAAAAGATAAATTCATGCCATTTGCAGCAACATGGATGGAGCTGGAAAAGCTAATGCTCAGTGAAATAAGTCAGAAGGAAAAAGAAAAATATTGGATGATATCACTTATAGGAAGAATATAGAGAAACTGAACAAAAAGGGCCAAGAAAAGACAAAACTTGTAGGAAACTATAGATCTGAGACTTAAAGCAGGGGAGGGGAATGAAAAGGTATCAAAATGGGTGGGAAGAGCACAAAGGACCACGGTGATGGTTCACAGGTGATGTGGTGGTGGGATATTTATGGGGACTACACCTGAGGGGAGAAATCAAATACTGTACAAAAATGAACACCAATGTAAAAAAAAAAAAAAATGCAAAGCTAATGGGAACAAAAAGACAAAAAAAAAAAAAAAACTCTTGATTTCCTAAAATCTTGGCAGCAAAGGACTTTTTTATACATCATAATACACAAAACTTTCCCAAAATGAGTTTCACAAATCACTCATTCCACAAAGCATTAACTAATACAATACCAGGATTAGCATGTCTGACCTTGGGTATCCCAATGACGATCTTCATATTAAGTAAACTAAGAAGATCTGCTGTAGAATCACGTCCTTAACTGTTTTCTCTGCCCATTTTCAAGTGCTGACTCTAACTCCCCTTTTGCAGAGGACCTAATAACATTTTATAGGACCAGTACTCTATAAAACAGAGTTTCAAAAATGAGGCCTCAATTGAAACAACTTCAGTATGGAGAAGGCTTCTAATCCATGAAGACTCTTTCTAAGACCTTAACTTCTAGAACTCAGGAGATGAGAAGCCACTGACCATCATCTAGCCCAATACCTATGAGGAGTGTGAGGCTCAGGGATATCAAGTCACTTTCCCAAGGTCAGGTAGCAACCTGGTGAAAACTGTCAGGATTGAACACAGTTCCCTAAATCCCAGGCCAATATTCTCTCCACAACCACAGAGCTTTTCTGGTTTTAGCCTAGGGCATAGATTGAAGTAAGAAGGTTTGCCTAGTGCATCCAATCACTGATTCATTCATTTACAAACTCTTCTATGGGCAAGAAAACAAATTAAAAGTTGTAGTCTTGCCATTCCAGAAGTTCACACTCTGGTATGAATTAAAGTATATAAATGGGGGAAAAGTAACTCTGTATAGCATTGAGTGCTAACTAAATAAATGTATTGTGGTAATCATTTCACAATACACACATGTATCAAATCATTAAACTATATACCTAAGACAAATATAATGTTATATGTCAATTATATTTCAACTAAGTGAATAAATATTAAAAATAAGTTTAATTGTTTACTATGTGTGAATGAACAAGGAGAGAACATAATCTGGTAAGAGAAGGTTCCCAGAAGGGAAAGTTCCTGGAAGGAATAAGAGGCATCTACTGTGTAACTAAGGTCTAGAGAAAAAGATTAGAGAGAACATCCTAGACAGAGGGCAAGTGCAAAGGCATGGAGACTTGGGACAACATGAAGAGCTGAAAGAGCGGCCAACAGGCCTCACTTGGTAACTGAGCACGGGGAAGACTAACAGAGTTCCTAAAGCTTGGGATGTATCACTTCTCTTCCTACCCTTGTTCATTCACCAGTTCATCCATTGAACAACCATCTGTTAGCATTTTTTATGGGTTCTGGGTATGTGGAATAGATCAACAGGTATTGTCCAACAACCCTTCCCCAAATCCCTGTTCATCCCTTCCATATGCTAACACATGTGTTCTCTCCCTCTCTCCTTCTCTCTGTCTCCCTCCATCTCTTTCCCTCCCTCCCTTGCTTGCACATGCACATCTATACACAAACACAATCACACAAACACAATCACTACTCTTGTGACTGATGAAAACAACAAAGGACAGTAACTGTCCTGAATATAAGAGAGACTTCCATGGTCTGATTAAACTCTCCACTCACTTTTAAAACTATCTGCTCTCCTGAGTCCAGGCAGTTCTCACAATTCACAATTCCCCACAGCTTCCTGCTCTTCCCTGGGACCTTCCCAGAGTAAGAAGTGTCTTTCAAGGGATGCTACTTCCTGCTCCATAAGTATGAGAGAGTTCAGTCTCCTTGGAGTACCCACTGGATACTGCAATCTTCTAGTTCCCTTTAAGAATCGCAGAAATACTTCTTATAGTCTGGACCCAATTCCTTAATAGATGACTTGCCTCTGAGATTGAAATATCATCTACCTCAGATGACAGAACTTCACTTTTCTGATAAGAATTTCCTTTATGGTGATGATATGAAATGCCAGCAAAGCACTCAGCTCGATGATCAAAATTGTATTTGATTACTGAACAAAATTTTACCTTTCTGAGATTCTATTTACTGTACCAGTAAAATGGAGAAAGTAGCATATACTCCATAGGGTCACTACTAGTGTTAAGTGAGATGGCATTGGGTAAGGCACCCAACTGACAATAGGTGTTTAGTGACTACTGTAGATCTTCTTTGGGTCTACCACACGGTACACATTTCTCGACAAACTGTGGGGTCCAAAGTTTCCAAAAGCAACTAGGATAAAATTCTCCAGAAGAGAGTTTAATAACTGGCTTCCTTATCTACTTCCTTGAACGAGTAACTCATTAATATACATGTAAGCTACATTTTACACTTCCTTGTGGATCAAATCATAAATGGTATTTACTTATGGAAAATTCTACATCTAATTCATCATTGATTAATGAAACCAGAATGGGTTTTTTGTGGTTATTCATTTGAAATCCTACTTACAAACAACCATGTGTCCTTAGCCTGGTAACCTAAGTTACTTCAGCCTCAATTTTCCCAATATAATAATTACATGTCATAGAAATACCATGAGAATAAATAATATGAATGTGCATAAGATGAATGCACAGTTTTTCTCAGTGTTATTTCCCTAGCAATTAAAAAGGAGAGAAAATTAAAACTCTCCCTTCCTACCATCAATTAGATAGTGTTTAGGAGAAAAATAAAAACAAACAACAAAAGAAAAGAAAAAAAGAAAAACACAGAAAGTGAGTTGTAAAATAAAGAAACATTCATTATGAATTTTATTACTCCAACTACTGTAAACTGGGTAGGAATCTGAGCTGCAAAGCTACCCATTAAACTGTCTACTCTTTCCTGTTTAAACAAGGTCCCTCTTGGGTCTCAGCTGCCTGAGCCTTCATGGGTCTGCATCCAGGAAGGAAGACGTTTCTACGGTAACCGTGGAGGCCGTCTCTGGAGGTTCTCTGGGAGAGGCCAGGGCCTAGTGCAAGTGACAAACCCCAGTTCCCTTGATAATGTACAGAAAGGTAGCAGCCACGATGTCCGGGCAAGAGCAGAATGGGAGCATTCAGGCGTGAAATCCCTTTCAATGATCGTTTGTTTCCCCCATGGAGAATTCACTTTGTGCAGCTCTTTTGAGAAATGGCCAATCTAGGCTCAGTGATGTATACATAATAAATGTTGCAGGAGGAAAGATATTTTTGTGATTTGGAAAAGGGAGGATTGTTGGCATCTCATCGTAATTTGGGTCAACTCTTTAGTAGGTTTGAAACTGTGAGAGACCACAGAGACTAGCCCAATAGCCTCATTTTAATTATTGGGAATCAGGTGGGAGGGGGAGAAGGGGAAAGGAGGTAGGATGGTCAAAGTCATAGAGTGAGGTGGTTTTGGGTCATTGGTATCAAAACATATCCTAAGCATCCGATGAATAAGGCTTGCATTGTATACTGGTGACTATCATGATAGAGTGAAGTACTCAGATGAGAGATGGATAAGAAGCAATGGGGATATGAAAGAGGAATATCCGTGGCCATCAGTTACAAAGAAGAGATAGCACTTGAAAGCTGAACCTGGAGAATGAGTAAATTGCTATCGCTCATGTAGTACTGAAATGTGCTAAATACTTTCTAAGCATTGTTTTTTTTTAAATATTTATTTATTTATTGTATACAAGCTGGGGTATAGGCCAGAGGTGTTGGGTGGTGAGAGGACTCATCAGAGAGAGACTAGGGAGCAGAACAGGCAGATTCACTGAAGTACACTGCTGAGGGAAGCAATGGACAAGGCAAGAGATGTCTGCTGAGCCATGTGGGAATCTCCCTGGCCTGATATCGAACCCACGCTTCAATGGCTCTGGATAGCTTCATAGTGCTGTGCTTAACCCGTTGCACCACCAGGGAGGCCCTCTAAGCATTGTTTCATTGAATCTTCACAACAACCCGCCTAATGCCATTATTAGCCACTTTTTTTTTTTTCAACATCCCTTTCCCATAAAGTTAGTGGATAGCAGAGTCAGGATTCAAACCCAAGTCAGTCTAATTCCCATACCCATGCTGACTATTGATATACTGCCTTCCATAAATAAGCACAAGAGTCTGGCATGTGGGTAAGCTGAGGACAGTGTAGTGGAGGGAAGAAACCAGTATAAGTAAAGGCACAGAAATACAATGGGAAGTTTTCTGCACAGCAAGCTCTGAACTTAGAAAGCACATTGTTCTTGCTTAACCTCATTTGATTCTCAAAACTCCCATGAAGAGCAGGACTCTCCAGTTTATACAAAAGGAAAGTGAGGCACAGAGAGAACTATTGATGGGCCCAAGACCCATCAATATTTGATTTGAATCCTGGAACATCTAATTTCCAAGTCATACACTTAACTCCCATACTTATGCCCCCTCTACTGTCTGTGACTCAAGCCTTACACTTTGGCCTCTGGGAAAGGAAGAGGAGAGTGGTTGTCAACCAGCAATCCTGGAATCCACCTTGGCCACTACCAACCTTCATGGCCTTGGCCACAATGCCTAATGAACCCATGCCTCATTTTATTGTGCACAAACTGCGAATTATAACTCCACTTGTCTACTTCTATGATCATAAGATTAAGAGAAAGTTCCTCAGAAAAGAACTCCATGCTAGCAAAGGTAAGCATTTTGTTATGATGATTATGATCAATTTAGTTCTCCTAATTCCAGCCTGTCATGATTTTGAGACTTTCCATATTTAAAACAAGATCTGTCCTTTGAAATGAGTACTGTGAAGAGCCAACAGGCAGACCTAATTGTGTTAGACTATATATTTTTTAGAGCTCCAGACTGACAGAATTTAACTGAGGAAAGAGGAATAGTTAATTTATCCTGGATCCAAATGCTGGGTTCCTCTTAGTTTTTTTTTTTTTTTTAAATAGACATAAACATTGTTCCGCTGGACTCATTCTGTGCTGACACCACCTGGTTTCTGCTTATTTTTTCACTTCACCCGGTTCAGTGATATTGAATTATAATTGGTTTCTGCTGAGCTTTCTCATGCTGTGAAGTACTGATTAACAAAGAGAATGAAATTTTTCTTTCATTTGGTCAACAAGTTCTGCCCCGCTGCAATGTCTCAGATGGCAGTCTTTAAGGAACTAAGGATCTGTGGAATATTCACCATCTGTAGGAAATAACTTCTAATGGGAAGCCTCTGTCCATCAACATTCTATGTCCCATCAGCTACAGATTTGCCCAAACTAGGAACCAAGGCGTAAGCCTCCTGTTTCTCAACTCACAATGCAATTAGGCACGGGGCCATGTGATGAACCTTCTGGACAGCTGCCAGCCTGTGTCTTCCTCTCCCCTTTGGGTCACAGCATTAACCCAGAGCTTCCAGCTCTGCTCCAGGACCATTTAAACAACCTCCCAGCCAGTCATTCACCTCCACACTGGCGCCAGGATGATATTCTTGAAACACAGATCTGACCACATAAGCCCTACTGTGGCTCCCTATTAGCTAGATAATAAAGTCCAAATTACTTATTCATGTTCTCCATAATTTGATTTCTGCACATCCATCAAGCATCATCACATCGCCACTCTCACCACATCATCATATCCCTCCTACTCTCTCATCATGTCAATGATACAACCAACATAGCTATCTGCAGCTGAGGGCCCACAGCATGTCTGACTCTCACTTTCTCACAAATTCTCAGAAACCTCCTATATGATGTTTTCTACTTTTATTACACTGAGATTTGAAAGTTAAGAAATCTGTCTAGGATCATACTGGTGATAGAGCTGCGATCCAAACCCAAGTCTACCTGACTTCTAACCTCTTTCCACTCTCCCAATGGGACAAGTGGAAAAAAAAAATCTCTTGTTCTCAAAATACTGGCAGTGCTCCAAATGGGACAAGTTTTCCAGCCTACCATCATCTTTGCAATTGCTCTTCTCTCTGCTACTTACCCCCTATGATTTGGCTCAAATATCACCTTGGGCTGAAACTCTGAGTAATTGCTGATGGAGAGATGAAGAAAGAAACAGCCCGGAAGGCAGGAGACTGGAGTACTCCATGCGTCTCTCAGCTAAGCCTCCTTGTCTATAAAATGAGGATAATAACCCATACCCCCCGTACCACCTGGAGTTTCGGGGAGGATCAAATGGCATTTTATATTTGAAACCACTTTGCAAACCATCAAGCCCATATAAATATAAGTTATTATTAATTGTTATATTAATTAAATAATTAAATCTCAGCTATAATAATGAATCTTAGAATTACTGTTAATGACTATTAATCAAAATGTAAGTTGAGGGTAATTATGCTAATTAAAATTCTCAATAATAATGATAATTAGCACTGATACTGAGAAGTGGCCCATCAGGTATGGGCTAGCATGAAACTGGGGAGTAAACATCACAAATGAGAGTTGGCAAAAGGACGCAGCACCAGGGTAATGAAGAAGATAAACAGATTAGCCTTGTTCTCCCTGGCCGAAAATGGAAGTGTGCTGAGATAAAAGAGATTGACAAAGAACAAAACCACCTATTATTACGTAAGCATTTGAGTTGCCATGTACTTGGGTGTGCACATGTGTGATTCTCTGGGTGATAACACCTTCATATTAAACCCACCATACTGAACCACTCGTGATTCAACCACCACCTACTCACCCATTGCCATGTCTCCTGACAGACCCAAGATGCAGCCTGTCCTAGATCACGTAAATTGTCTTCAGTGAAGGCTTCCTGCATTGGTCCTGGAAGACTAGGGATCTCTATGCTTTGTGTCCCTCTTCACCTTCCACAGGCCTCCATTCTGGAAATGATGACCCCACTCTCACCACTTACAAACTTTGTATCTTTAGGAGGTCACTTAATACATCTTTGTGCTTTAGTTACCTCATCTATTAAGGGAGGATAATGGTCACATGGGCCTAATGGGACTGTTTTGAGAATTAATTTTTTCAAAGTAGGACTCTTGGAATAGAATTAGACATATAGCACTCAATGTAGTTTTAATTAGTATTATCATTAATATTTGCCTCTAAGTGTGTTGCTGTCAGACACTGAGTTTCTTCTTTTTGTGTACTGTCTCCTATACTTGTCAAATAATATTTTCCATTTTCATTGTTATCAAAATGGAATTTGGATGGAAGATGCTTTTAAGGAAACTCCATGAACAACAATAAAGGAAGCAGTGTAGAACAGTCCCTGACCATGAGGTCAGATTTGGTTTAAATCTTGGCCCTGCTATTTGCTTAGGTGTTGGCTTTATGCAAGGTACTTCTCCTTCCCAGGACTCAGTTTCCTTACCTAGAAAGTGGAGCTAATAACCCCTAGCCTACTTCTTCACAAACTCATCATGAAGTGGGAATAAGGACACAGATGTGAAACTGCTTTGTAAACTGAAAAGCATAATCAAATATAAGATACACTTACTATTATTAGAACCATCTGGAAGTTGTTTAGACTTACAAATTGATAGACTCAGTCAACACCTACTTGACTTACACAAAAAGCAGTTGTTATGCTTGGGGATATTTTTTAAGCTCTTAACCCTATGTATATTGCAAGTCTTTTCTCCATACTCATGCCCAATTTGAGAATTTGAATATTTCTTTTCCCGAAGACTTAGTAACAATAGGAATTAAAATTATAGCCCAGGTTAAAGCCTTACTAAAGATTTTCAGTTTATACTGCCCTTAAGGGAGTTTCTAAAGCCCCAGCTAATAACTGAGTTATTAAATGCAGCTCAATTCACAGAATTTCTTAAGATGTCTGGAAGTTCAAGCTCAGAGGTTACTTTAGGATAATAGGGAGTATAGACTAAGATAGCCAGAAAATCTGGGAAAGGGAAAGAACTTTAGATATGGCAGGAACACTGGAGTGGGAGTCAGAAATCTTAAATTCTACTCTAGTTCTATGGCCTTCAAGCCTTAGTTTATCACAATCCTTTGGGTTGGATAGGCAGTTCTCTTGATCCTGCCTGGGTCTACTCAGTGGCAGCATTTAGCCAGTGAGTCCACTGGGACCTGGGCCCAACTGACAGTTAGGAATCTGAGCCTTGTTTTTTGTAAAGGGTCTTTCCTACTTAAGGAGTTAGACTGGGCCTCTTCAGATGGCAATAGTTTTCCAAGAGAGGGAGAGTAGAAACTGTAAGGCCTCTGAAGCCATAGCCTCACAGTGTCACTTCCTCTAAATTCTGTGGTCAAAGCAAATTTGGTCATGCCAGAATCAAGGATTGGGGAAACAAACTGCATCCTTTATAGGAGGAAAGTTAAGTCAAATTACCAAAAGGATATGGTCATGGGGGAGGCATGCTTCATTGGGGGACACTTTTTTGTACCAATCTAACACCCATTAGTGTTGCCTCCAGGTTTTACAGGCTAATAAGCTGATGTCATTAAAGACACTTTGTAAAGAAAGAAGTATTTTGTGATACAGAGGGAAGAGCATGTGATTTTTTTTTTGTATTTCTATTTATAATATCTATCTGATCTCAAAGTGACCTAGGATAAGTTTGCAGTTTTGCATTCTTTGTTAAGAAAAGTATGTGAGACTATAAAGGAAAGAGTCCCAGATAGATGATAGTTAGAATATCATCATTTTGCAACCTATAATAAATTGATGGATGCAGGCATGAAGCTTCAATGACAACCAACATCACAAAATCCAAACAACTATCTATTAAGTGCCTATGAAGTTCTCTTGCCAAAGTAAACAACTAAACCTGAAACTGATCAAGTCTCTAGCTACAACCACCAATTTTCAGGAAATACAGAAGGAAGAAGAACATGTTAAACCATATTACAAAGTGCAATCAGCAAAATCCAAATTGGTATAGGAAAATTACTTCATTGTTTCAATAAATAATCACAATGGGGGAGGGGAGAAGAGGTAGAGAAGATGCACATGCACTAACCAGTCACAAAGTGTGAGATGTACTGGGATCCTGACTCAAACCAGCTACTTAAAAAATTATGACATGAGGGCCTCCCTGGTGGCGCAACGTGTTGGGCGCAGCACTAGCACTATGAAGCTATCCAGAGCCACTGTGGCACGAGTTCCATACCCGGACGGAGAGATTCCCACATGGCGCAGCAGACCTCTCCTGCCTCACCCACTGCTCCCCTCAGCAGTGTACTTCAGTCAATCTTCCTCTTCTGCTCCCCACTCTGTCTCTGGTATATCCTCCCACCACACCGCACCTCTGGCATACACCCCAGTTCTTATATGCATCAATAAATAAATCTTTAAAAATATATATAAAAAAATCATGACATGAGATGACTGGAAATTTCTAAATGACTAATAGTCGAAACAAAGAGATGGAATGAATTTAAGGTACAAATTGGCATTATGTACACATATTCTTAAAATATTCCTTAGCTTTAGAGTCTGTATTGAAATATTTACCTATAAAATGATATTCTAGTTGAGATTAATATACTTACTCTCTAGTGAGAGTAAGTGGATGGGGTACAAATGAAACAAGAATGTCCATTAGTTGGTAACAGCTTAAGTTAGATGATGAGCATTCTTTTTGTAATTCTGGCTCCTTTTGTATATGTTTGAAGTTCTCCATCATATAAATATGTTATGCTTTTGCTTAAAAAAAAAAAATGGAGTTGGGTAGGAGTCTGACAGCCCTGAGATCAACAGCAACTCCACAACGCCTCTCCGTAACTGTACATTCTTCAGAAATTTGTTTCACTTCTCCTGAGTTTCCATTTCTTCACTAATACAATTGAGATCATCTCTACCCATTACTTTCCAATAATGCTGTGAAACCCAAATGAGCTCATGAATGCAAAAGCATTCTGTAAGCCAAGAAGGGTTAGACACATGCAAAGCACAATTGAGATCTTTGGCCACTGTTGCCCCTATGGACTCAGAGAGCTCTTTGTGTGGTGGCTATGAGCTTGACAGAGGATTTGAAAATTATTTTTAAAATGTCATCTTTCACCTGTATCTTAATCCGAGTGGAAACCCTTCTGCTTCTGCTCAAGATGGAGTAGCAGAGACTGGATTTACCCTTCTTCTGGATGCAACTGAAAAGCAGACTATATATGTATCCAGTTACATACATACAGTTTCATATATATACAGTGTTGTTCAACTGAGCGTCAGGCAAAAAGAATAGTTGTCACTGAGATGTGGGAAACAAACAAATTGAGTGCCAGAATTGCCCCAGTTTGCTGCCTTAGGAGTTTCCAGACAAGAAAAAGGAAAAAATTATATATCCAGATTGTAAAAGAAGAAGAGAAAAAAAATTCATTCACAGATGACAAGATTATCTATGAAGAACACCCAACAGGATATATAAAAACAAGCTCCTAGAACTGAGTGAGTTTAATAAGACTGTAGGGTACAAAATCAGTAACACAAAGATCAACTCTATTTCTGTGTACTGGCAATAAAATGTCGGAAGTTTAAAATTTTTAAATATATTACTTCTAATGGCACAAAAAATTGAAAGATTTAAGGATAATTTTTTAAAGGTTGTGAAACAGTTGTACACTGAAAACAACAAAACATCGCTAAGAGATATTTTAAAAGATCTAAATAAAAGGAGAGATTATTTAACCATATGATGGACAACTCAGTATTAACATGTCATCTGTCCCCAATTTGATGGAAATATTCAATGCCATTCTAATCAAAATCCCAGCAGCATTATTTAAGTAAATTGACAAACTAACTTTAAAATTCATGTGAAAATGCAAAGGATCTAGTTTAACCAAATCAAGTTCTTAAAAAATAAGAACAAAGTTGGAGGACTTCCATTGACTTACTATAAATTTACATTAATCAAAAGAGTGGTACTGGAACAAAGATAGAATAATTGGTGGTGGAGAGTAGAGTCCAAATCCAAAGATACACACACACACACACACACACACACACAAACACACACACACAAACAATTACATATTCCTACATAGGATGTTCAACAAAGGTGCAAAGGCTATTCTGTCAAAAAGGCTAGTCTTTTCAACAAAATAGCTATACATATGCAAAAAAGAAATGCTTCAATCATAGCTCAAATAGGATCACAGACCTAGAGCCAAAATCTAAAACTATACAATTTCCAGGAGAAAACCTCTGTGACCCTGGGTCGGGGAGAGGTTGCTTGGATCTAACACCACGATCTATGAAAGAACAAAATTGACTGTTGACTGTAGGAGTCGCTCTGCTGGTAAAGTAATTAGATGGTCACTTGGGTCCTGGAGCAAAAGCAAAGACTTTAATGAAAATTCCTATGTAAAATCTTTATAGCTCTCTGAAGAAAACTAGATTCGTGTGGGTTTTCCGTTTTGCCTCAGAGATGGAAAGGTCAGATCTGAAATAACAGTTCCTTTCTAGTTCCGTTTTATAGACCTAAATCCAAAACTTGTTTTGTTGTTTTGTTTTGGCACTTACAACCTCCAACCCTCCTCTACTGTTCTCCCACGACCACCCCCATTGGAGTTCTTTCTCTGCCTTTGAGAATTGAGGAACAATTATTATTCAGGCTTTGAAAACTTCCACATACTTCCAATATCCCTGTCCTATTACTTTTACATAACCAGCTGTGCAACCACAGTGGAGATACTAAGTTTCTTTAGGTCTCAGCTAATAACAAAGCACTGAGGAACCTGATCTCAAAGGCCCTTTCAGCTCTGATTCCCTTTGTATTCTCTGATTGCCAGGAAGAATGATTCAGCAATAAAAGAGCATGAAAAGTAATAATTAACCATGTACCTTCACAATTCTGTTACACACATACACATTTAAGAGTTTTTCCCTTTACGCTCAGATTGTACCCAAGAATAAGGGTGACCATGGTTATCGCACAGATCATAATTCAGTTAAACATGAGCCACAATAAAATGAAGCAATAATGGACTGAGATTGTGGGGTGTCTGTTAAATAATCAAAGTTCCACTTGGATCATGCCTTCATTCAGTTATTAATTTATTAAGCACTTATGCCCTAAGTGCTCTGCTAGGTACTAAAGATGCAGTGCTCACATTCTAGCAAGGGAGACCTACAAAACCCTTCCCACTGCATTGGCTTTACCTGAATGTCCCATCAGGCTAGGATAGTCTCTCCATCCTCTTTTCACCTAACTCCTGTGCTTCATTCAAGAATCTAAAGGCAACTTCCTCAGAGGGGAGATGCCTGACTCTGAATTGCATTCAGTTTTCCTGTTATTTCCTTACATGCCTCTGTTTTCTTCCTGCCAAGTCCTTATCATATTCCAAGTGCATTTCATCATTATATTCTTGACATATTGACAGAACTGTGAAAAAAAGTAACTGCTTTAATAAACCTGTAGACTAACTGAATGGATGAATGAACAGAGATAACAGGCATATAAACGGTGGGAGAGGGGTGAGAGTGGGTTGGGAAGACCTAGAAATATTAGGCCTAAAGGATGGTAAGGATTTAGGTAGGTGCTGGATGAAGAAAATGGGCAGGCACATCTATTCCTCTATCCATAATCTCTTATCTGGGGAACAATCTCCTAAGTGGTCTCAAAATTTCTGGTTTCTTCAATTTTTCATGCTACCAAGTCAATTATATCACATCCCTAATTGTATCCAAAA
Organism: Scalopus aquaticus; assembly: GCA_004024925.1. Lineage (NCBI taxonomy): Eukaryota > Metazoa > Chordata > Mammalia > Eulipotyphla > Talpidae > Scalopus > Scalopus aquaticus. The sequence continues at coordinate 10,827 of PVIJ01009990.1, read as the reverse complement.
TGCAATGAGTTTTCTAGTGAAGAATATCCAAATTCTCCAGCAACGTACCCTCCCCTCTCCCAAATGAGCTGATTTTGCACCTTCTATATAGAGGACTTAAGATTTTCACCTTTAAGATGGTGCAAAAGTGATACGTACTTAGTAGAAACTGAACTTCCAATTTTGAATGTGGACCTTTTCCTAGGCTAGTAATGTGCATACGATACTCTCTTGTGGAGCTGGGCAGAGGCAGTGAGTCACAGGTCCCAGTCAGTCTTGTGATCATGGGGGTAAACAACTGACTCTACAGACTGGTTCTCACTTTCAGTAAAACAGTCAGTAAATTAACAATACCTTTCATACTTTATTATATGACATAAAATCAGTCTTGTTGGATGATTCTGTAGGCTAATGTAAGTGTTCCGAGCATGTCTAAGGAAGGCTAAGCTAAGCAACAATGTTTGGTAGTTATGTGTGTTAAGTGCATTTTCTGCTGGACATTGCCTCATAAATTGAGGAAGATCGTATTTGTATTTGGTTAAATCTGCCAAATCTGCTTTTTACAAAAGCAGTCGTGATGGTCTCTCCCCCACTGACCAGACACTTCTGTGCTTTTCTACTTCCATCCTGTGTCTTTTCTTCCATCCTCCCTCTGTTGAAGTTCTCATCTCATTCAATGTAATGCAAATGCCATCTTCTCTGTGGGCACTTTATCAGGTAATCCACTCTTCCTCCTTCACATGAATCTCTCCTCCTTTTTGCTTCCACTCCACATGCTTATATTTCCATTTAGAGCAGGTTAAGTCATTCTGCTTAACATCTCATTTTGTGGTCTATGTATCTTTCAGTGACTTTGAGCTTCTCTAGGTCAGAAGCCACTTTAAAACTGTTCTTCGCACAGGGTAAGTACACAAATGAGCTAAATGTCCTGGCACATCCACACAGGAGAGCTAGGACATTTCTATTGTCCCTCATTTCCTGTGGTGGACAAACAGGAGAACATTAAGATATTGTATACTTGAAACCCAAACAGCAGTTTTCCTTCCAACTCTGAATATTTACTTGTTCATCAAACAATTATTGAACATCTATCATATTATAGATACTTCTCTAGGTCCTGGGGATACTGAAAAAAACTCTGGCCTCATGATGATTATCTTCAAGTGAGTAGGAAACAAATAATAAGTAAGTTAGGGTAATGTGAAGCACATGACATGGTGGGGGGGAAACTATGGTGAAAGATCAAGCACAAATGGCTAGAGACTAGGTTCTATACTGAAGGAGGTGATATTTAAAGAAGTGTCTCTATTAAGCAGTTATTTGAAGGTGACTTTGTTGCAAAGACTCAAAGCAGAGTGCGCAGCAGATGCCAGGTGTAAGCATTCCAGGCAGAGGGGTCATCTAGCACTAAGAAGCAGTCCCAAAGCAGGGAGTAACATCAACAATCCAAGTTAGAGAAACTATCATCTGCCCCAGAGTGGCATGTTTTAGAGTCAAATCTGAGGTCAGTGTGGGCAGAACAGGGTGAGTGACAGCAGAGAATGACAGCAGAGGAGGGAGGAGACAGGGTGTAAGTGTGTGAGTCTGAAGGGTTTGACCTCCCTGTGTGTGCGATAGGAAGGTTTGATGAGGTTTGGTTAGAAGGGAAGACCAGAAGGTCCGAACAGCAAAATGTGATCAACTGACATGTTGTAAAGTCCTAAGTTTGGATGTGGTGTTGGGAAGACACTGTGGGAGAGCAAGGACAGAAGCAGAGACCCACTGGTGCAATAACAAAGTCAGACCCAGGACAGAGTGATGGCTATTATGATATGAGGTAGGCAAATTCTGAATATATTTTGAGAGCACTTGTTGACAGACTACATGTGGGTGTAAAAAAGAGAGAGAGAACACAGAAAAGGCAGTAAGTTTTTCTGGTGAGAGCAACTAGATGACAGGTTGTTGGATTTTTTTCCCCCTTTATTGAGATATGATTGACATCTAACATTGTTTGAAGTGCAGTGACAATGTGATTGTTTGACAAACACTATCTATTACAAAATGATTACCACAATAAAAAGTCCTAGGCTGGATGATAAATTGTGTAATAATTGTAACTATAGACACTCTCTCTACATATCTATTAGCATACTCTATCCAGTTATCCATATAACAGTGTATTTTGCCCTCTCTAGCTATCCTCAAGCAAGTAAGTGTCAAATCTCTTCCCACCCAGAAACCAGAGGCCTGGAGTACTCCAAATACATGACTATTCTCAGTCATGCTGCACCACAGAAACTACTGTGTACCAGGGTCTTACCCTGATTGATTTTAGTTCAATTAATAGAAGGTACTGTCTAGACCTGTATCTCCTTGAGGAGATTCTAATGTGTATCCAGGGATGGGGACTGCTGCCCTGATTGGTTAAGAAGTATGTCTATCTGAAAGAGGTTATTATATGCCCCTCTATAGCAATCTCTCAGAATCTTTCACCCTGCCGTCCCCATGGTCCACTAAGCGCACTGGTTCATAGGCTCATTTTCTCTACCTCAGACTATTGACACTGCTCTCCCGGCAATTGCTGTCTCCGGTCTCTTTCTCCTGTCCGTTTTCTTTCCTGTAACAAACTTATTCCTCTCATCTGATTCTGCTTTCTTTCGAAACTTCTGATGTGGCATTTTGCCTTTAGGTTAAAGTTCAAATCTCTTAAAATGGCACTCAAAGTTACATTATTATTCAAGAATTATTTAGTGAATGAAAAATTGAGTGAGTGAGTGAGTAAGTGAATGAATGGGCTCAGACCACTGGGAAAGAAAACATGTAACAGAAACTGAACAACAAAACCAAGCAATGTGGGCTCAAAAAGGTGAAATTTAAAGTGTCTTCAGAACTTTAACAATTTATGAATCTATGACTATAAAGAATTTTCTACCCAGCACATATATTCTTGAATAATGCTACTCATGCAAACATTGCCTGGGGATACAGGGAAGAGGAGAAGAGTGCAAATCCATCTTCTTCATCATCTGCTTTTCCTCTCCCCATCTTTAACTATACCTCAGACCCACTAAGAAACTATGCTAGTTCCTCAGGCAAGTCATGCTCTCTCACCTCCAAGGCTTAGCACATATTATTTCCTCCTCCTAGGTTACTCATTTCCTTTCTTCGACTAGCTAATTTCTACTTATTCCTTAGATCTTGGCTACATGATAAGTCCCTCCGCTAGGTTTCTCTGATGTCTATCATCCCCATCTTCACCACCCCCACAGGCTTGGATTCAGAGCCCTCTATGCAGCAGCCCACAGCACCCCAAGCTTTCCTGACCACAACTCTCGTCACATAGATTGCAATCATCATTTCACACATCTATCACTCCACCTAAGCTGCCAGGACCAAAGCTATCAGTTTCAAGGCTCAATAATTCTTCGGTGAGTGAATCAGAAAATGAATTTCATCTAAAAGATTGGTAGAAAAATCTAAAACAAGCACTAAAATTCACAGGTGCAACACCACCCGCTGAAATATGACAGCACATTTTGGCCCCCTCCCGACTGGTGAACACGTACTTGACACTGGCCCTGGTGCCTGTGACTTATGATTCATGCTGCAAACACATCTAAAAACCTTCATCTTTATATAATTTTCTGAGAAAATTACCCAATCTGGCAGTTCTTCTGGCCCCAGGGCCACTTGACAGTTTACAATGAGCCAGGCCAGATGGAGGGGGAATGAACTCCACCATCAAATTGTCCAATGCCTGAAAAATGTTGGCTTTGGAATGATGCAGGTTCTCTCTTGTGCCTTAGCCTAGAATCAGAGGAAGGTGCTCTCGCCAGGCCAAGGCAGTGAGGTCTCCGTGTTCCTGGCTGAGGCCCCCAAGTCTCCACACCAGAGCTCCCTGCCAGGTGGGACGTCACAGCTGTGGAATCAGAGAAGTTGTGCAAGAGGAGAAAGAAATTTTCCAACTCAGCAAAAGAACAAGTCTTGGAGAGCTAACTCAGGAAAGTGAGAGTCCATACCAAGGCTGAAAATCATGAAAGAAAGTCCATGTGGCAAGAACTGAGGAACTTGCCTCTGTAAGATCTAAGGGGGAAAAGGAGCAGAAAGTTAGGGGGAACAATGAGTGGGGTCAGGAACACACAAGGAACTCCAACCTGGCATTTATTGTAAACTTTCTACAACCAAGTTGTATATCAACATATTCACCAAGCAATTGTACTTAACTGACTCTCTTGATCTGCACAACTACCTTAGTTTCTATTATTATTCCCACTTTAGAAATGAGGAAATTGAATTTCAAAGAGGTTCACAAGTGATCCAGGCGGGCTTTTTGCCTGGACCTGTCTGATCCAAAGTGCCTGCTCTGGATTGGAGCCACCCTCAACCACCTCATAGGCTGAGCAGTCCTGAGCAAATCCCTTCTCTTTCCTCATCCATAAGATAAGGATGCTATAACCACTGAGATCATTTGTAAGAAATGATTTTGTCAACCATAAAGCATTACACAAATCTGAGTTACATGTAGTTGCATGTTGGCTTATTTATATATACATATTCACACTGCAATGTGGCCTGCATGAGAGGACACAGAGTAAAGCAACACTGTGCAGTGATCTGAACACCAGTGCAGAGGTACAGAGAAGGTTTTCTTGGCTTGACAAATCTTTGTAGAGAAAGACCTGCATGCACAAACAAAATCTAGGACTCTAGTCGCATTCACAAAATCATTCATTTAACAACCCTTACTTAATACCCCCTTCCCCTGCCCACCCCACCCCCGCCGGTGGGGGTTCAGAGCTTAATGCAGTATAGAAGTGATAACTAAAACACGTCCCTGCCTTCAAGGCAAGACTTTGGTCTAGAAGAGAAGCTAGAGTAGTAAACAGATCACCTTAAAAATGTGCTTAGCACTACAGGAAAGAAAAATACAGCAAGACATAGGTTTGGGGACTGGCAGAAGATTCCTAACCCAGGAAAAGAGCTAGAGGCAGAAACTTCTGAGTGTTTCCAGAAGTGTGGACTGGAGTTTGCCAGACTAAGCGTGGGGTTGAAAGAGGAGCAGGGTACTCACAGCCAGGGAGGAGAGGGTGTGTGAGTTGGCAGAGTTATGGAACTGCAAATAATTTGCCCTGCTGAAGCTTAAAGCGGTAGGGGGAAATGGGATATGAATGATGAAGCTCCCAGAACTAAAATAACTTCCCTGTCTCTGCTCATGAATGTCCCCATTCCAGAGCACAGTGAAACATCAGGGTGTCTTCTAGAGCCTTCAGGAGCCTTCTGCCTCACTCAGGTCCATCAGCTTTTCTGGTTGTTCCTGTATGTAAACTAGGCCTCAGCAACTTCCTACATACACCACTTCTTGCTCCTTTTATAAGCAAAGACAAAATGACCAAAGCTTAAATAAGTTTAGTTTACTTCCTTTAGCTGAATGCCTATTGGGTCAAGTCCTGGGTCACACTGCCCCACTCTTAAAGCCTGGAAGGGCCTCTTGCTGCATAAATTGGACCATATAATTTATGCTTGTGCCTCAACTGTAAACTGGGAGCAATAACAGCCCCTACCACCCTCTTACACTGCTGGTGAAAATGCAAACTGGTCCAACCACTATGGAAAGCTATGTGTGTGTGTGGGGGGGGGAGGTCCTCAAAATACTAAAAATGGATCTACCATATGACCCAGTGATTCCATTCCTATAAATCTACCCAAAAAACACAAACTCACTAATTCAAAAGGAAACCTGCACTCTGATGTTTATTACCACACTATTAACAATAGCTAAGATATGGAAATAACCTAAATGCCCCCATACAGATGACTGGATCAAGGAAATGTGGTATATATACACAATGGAACACTATTCAACAATCAAAAAAGACAAACTCATGCCATTTGCAGCAACATGGGAGCTGGAAGGGTTTATACTAAGTGAAATAAGTCAGAAGGAAAAAGAAAAATAGCAGATGGTTTCACTTATAAGTGGAATATAGGGAAACCAAAGAGAAGGTCAGGAAAAAGACAAAATTCACAGGCAAATCATAGATCTGAGGCACACAGCAGGGGAGGGGGAGGAAGGAGAGGGATCAAAACAGGGGACGGAGAGCACAGGGACTGTGGTGATGGTTCACGGGTGCTCTGGTGATAGGAAAATTATGGGGATTACATCTGAGAGGAGAAATCAAATACTGTACAAAAATGAACAATGAAGCAAGAAAAAAAATTTAAATAAACCAAAAATATATAATAATAATACCACAAAGGCTCTGTGTGAGAACTAAGTGAAATAATACACACAAAGACCTTAGAACAATGTCTCTAATATAGCAACAACTAAGTGAACCTGATGATTAAGATAACTACCTGAAACACCCAACTTCTACAAGTCGTCACTTTATTTTAAATTTCAATTCTTTCCAATAACTGGGGAAATGTGCATTAAAAAGTGAGAATAAGAGGAAATAAATATAAGAATCATTGATTAATATGAGGAAAAGAACACAAAAGCCCAGACCATAAAGTCTCACGTGGCTGCTATGGTATAGTTTCAAGATTGACGTATAGTTTCCTGGCAACCCAGCAAAAAGGAGAACCGATCCATAATTACTTTCCCAGGGCAGTTCTCAAAGAATCCCTTCCATGTGCTTCACACAGGATCTACCTGAAGGAGCAAACAATACTTGCAATGGTGTCTGGATTCGCCCGCTCAGGTTGCCGAAAGAGAGCGCCACAGAGTGGCCTGAACAACAGAAATTTATTTTCTCACAGTCCCGGAGGCTAGAAGTCAGAGATCAAAGCATCAGCAGGGCTGTTTTTCTAGGCCTTCACCCTTGCTTCTAGATGCTGCTCCTCCCCGTGTCTTCACATGGTCTTCCCTCTGTGTGTCTGTGTCCCAACATGACACTTGTCACATTGGCTTGGGGCTCCCCCACATGATCTCATCTCATCTTCATTACCTCTTTCATGATCCTATCTCCATGGGCAGTCACATTCTAAGGCACTGAGTGTTGGGCCTTCAACATATGAATGTGGGGGAGGGGTGTCAGGAGGCATGCAGTTCCTCCCACAACCCTGTCCCTGCAGCAAAGACAATGAGAACACAACCCAGCTTAATTCTGCCAAATGCCCTGACAATGCAGCCCACCCACCTGATGGTTAAGCATCATCCCAGAAGAGACCCCAGAGCGTTCAGAGAGGTAAGTGGACCCCCATTCATACCAAAGGTGATTTGGGGAGATCATCTCCCTCACTCAGTGCTGGGAACAGAAGGTGGGAGAGGAGAGACAGAAACCCTTCTTCCCACTGTGGGCCTGGTGTGCATACAGCCTTGGGTGCTGGCTGAAACTTCTATAGTAAATATTTTTGGCCTTTTTATGTGTGAATAAGACAAAACAGAGAGGAAAATGGCAACCCCAGGTCAAGAGACTTGTGTCCTCTTCAGAAAGCCACAAAGAGCTCTGTAGCCATTAGGGATGGTTATGAAGACCCCCATCATCCTTTCAAGCACATGATAGAACAGACCTGCCTGCCTCTTGGAAGTCAGGTGGGGCTGTGACCAGTTGTGGTCAATGAAATACGAATAGAAGTGATGGCTGTGATTTGAGAGCCATATGTGCAATTTTCAATTTTCTAGTAGCCATGTATTTTTAGAAACGTAAAGAGAAAACAGATGAAATTAACGTTAGTATTAATATTAAATATTTTAAACCAGATATATTCAAAGTATTCTCATTTCACCATGTTATCAATATAAAAATTATTAATGAACTATTTTCTATTCTTTCCCATAATCTTTCAGAGGTGCTGTACATTGTGCGTTTCACGTACAGAACACGTCAGTATAAACCAGCCACATATCAAATCCTCAGTAGCCACGCATGCCTGGTAGCCCTGAGCTGGACAGAACTGATATAGCTGGTGACCCTTGATCAGTGAGTGAGAGACACAGAGCAGGGTTCCAGTCAGCACTCAGTCAACATATAGCATAAGCAAGACAAAATCCACTATTTTCATAAACCACAGAGATTCTGTTTGTTATTGCAGCATAACTTTTCCCTACTAGTCCAAACTTCATGTTGCTAGAATATCAAGTAAATCCAAAGGAAACTAGAAAGTGAGGCAGGAGTCAGTCAACGAAAGTCTTTTTATGAGATGCTCAGGCACTTGGATTTTATGCTAAAGATAAATTGATGGATCTTATGATATGATTCAAATTTGAGTGCCCACACTGGAGGCAGGGAAAATAAACAGGGAGGACCTGTTGCAACATCCAGGTCAGAGATCTAGTGCGGTGGCAGAGGAAAGCTCAAACAGAAAGATGAACATGGAGTTCCGCATCGGCCTGCATAAGGAGCAGACTGCTTGACTCCATGGGAAAGGTAAGTTTTATGGCCCAGACAGCAAAGGAGCCATCAGCCTGACCCCCTGCAATCTGCTGTGGCTTCAATTTCATCTTGTAACCATCCACTATGAAAATGATTCGCAGAAGGCATCACCCCGATAAAGTATTTTGGATCCTGTCTCATTCAAGGTCATTTTCCTCTTGTTTATCTTCCAGCCCAGGCCAGACTTGAAAACCTCCAGCTTTTCAAAGCAATCTAGCTGGGGTGAAATGTTCCCTTTGATAGCTCCCACCACTCCCGTACACACACACCCCAATGAACAAATGATGCCATAAGAATAAAGTGGGGTAGAGTTAGTCTGTGAAAGAAAAACTGAGTCACCAAATGATCAGCTGCAAGAGAAACATATGGTGGATATGGACTGGAGAAACCTGGGCATGATTTCCCAAGCCCTTTTTTCACTATGACCTAGAACAGGTGGCTTCATAGAGGCAGCGTTTCCTCATGGTTAAGAGCATACGTTCTGTAGCCCAACTGTGCCAAGCCAAAGCCCATATTTACCATTTGCTGAATATGTGATCTTGAGCAAATTATTAAGTCTCTTGATTCCTTGGTTTCCCCAATTGTAACATGGGAATAATAACAGTACTCATCTCATAGATTTGGCATAGAGTTAAATGAGTTAATCATTTCAATGTAAGCTATTTAAATTTTTCCCACCACATAATAAGTACCTAACAAATGCTAGCCAGCATTATACCAGCAGAAACTCCACCCTAACTCCCACTCAAGAAATTACATTGGAATGCAAGTAAGTGAGAATGAAGGGAAAAAAGTCTTAATAAATTTAAGAAGATGTAAATCATATCAAGCATCTTGTTTAACCACAAAGGAATATATTATCATCCTGGCACTTAAGTATTTAAGTTCATTTATCAAGCACCAAGATTTTTACTGTATGAGAGATACAAGTGTGAACTCAACAAAGTTAAATTAGATTCTATATTTCTGTATTTGGATTGGAAATGATCAGCTCAAAACTTACAGTCCTTTAAAAAATAAGTATTTCTAGCTCTGCCCACTAAAAAGGCCTAGTGAGCATCCCTAGCATTCAAATAGTGGCTTATAAATACTAAGGGATTCCTCGAAGAAATGAATGATTATTAAGAGTTGCAGTAAAAAAGTTCCAGAGACTTCCTACAACAGAAGGTAAGGAAGCTATCAAAGATTACTGAAGGTATGAGGAAGGACTCATGACCAATATAATGATGACTGTAACATGCTGGGATAAAAACTGTATATAAAATCCCATGTACCCATAATGATACTCATTGAAAAATAAATAACTTCATGCTCTTAGTTTCCATCATTGGTAGTAAGTAGGCACCAAGTCCTAACCGAAAATCAGCAATTAAGGGACAGATGCACTTATCCTGCCTTTCCTTAATGAAATTTCAGGGTAATCAGATAGTCATTGTTTGTGAGCATTATGGGTCCTTAGAGAAGAACTTCAATCAACAAAGATAAAAGAGTAACAGAATCAGAAAAAAAAGTTTCCACTTTCAACCCCTCATGAAATAACTGAGTTGCAAGGGAAATTTTTAAGTGAAGGTATCAGACTGTCTCCATATGAAACCCTTGATCAAATTAGCATCATTGAGAAAGTACAGCAGATTACAGGCCATCTATTGTGGTGCAAAATAAGAAGACAATGCCAACAATTAAATATTGTTGAAAAAAATCTGGACTTGGATCTAATCAAGACTCTAGAACTAACTTTTATTTTACTATAAATATATGAGTTAGAGAACATAGATAAATAAACCACAATGAAGCAACTAGACAAACTCAGAATGTGGGACTTTCCATAAGCCCTGGTTTCTTCAACAAGAAAGGAGCATAATGGTGGGAATGCAAAATGGTAACTACTATGGAAAACCATGCGGAGGACCCTCAGATTACTAAAAATGGAACCACAATATGATCCAGCAATTCCACTTCTAGGAATCTGCCCAAAGGTAACAAAAACATTAATTCAAAGGAAACCTGCACTCCTATGTTTCCTGCAAAACTATTTACAATAGCTAAGATATGAAAACAACCTAAATGCCCCAGAACAGATGACTGGGTCAAAAAGATGTGGTATATATACACAATGGAATACTATTCAGCAATCAAAAAAGATAAACTCATGCCATTCACAGCAACATGAAGCCAGAAGGGATTAATGCTCAGTGAAATAAGTCAGAAGGAAAGAGAAAATATCAGATGATTACACTTATAGGAGGAATATAGGAAAATCAAACAAGGGACCAGGAAAAAAAAAAGACAAAAATAGCAAGCAAATTATAAATGAGAGACATTCAGCTGGGGAGCGGAAGGCAGAGGGACCAAAACATGGGAGGGAAGAGCACAAGAGACTATGGTGACGACTCATGGGTATCTCGGTGGTGGTAATTTTATGGGGATTACACCTGAAAGGAGAATGAACCACAATGTAAAAAGTATATGGAAGGAAAGGGAGGAAGGGAGG
>PVIJ01009989.1:0-63194 GCA_004024925.1 Scalopus aquaticus | reverse complement strand
GTCCCTTGTCCCTTGTCCCCCACTGTGCTACCACTTAGTGGCCGAGTGACCTTGCAGAGGTTACTGTTGATCCACTTGTAAAATGGGGATAATATCTGAAAGCGTGAAGATAAAGATCAAATGAATTAATGTACATACTTAGCAAGAAGTCTGCTACATAGCAAACACTCTGAAAGCAGTTATTAAACACAGGTTAACCAAAAACTGGAGAAGATCTTCACTAAAGTAGCACTGAAAGTCTTCTAAAAATGTAACTGTGTTTATGGGTCTGATCTTTATTAAATCCTATTCAGTCTGATGAAAGAAAGAAAATGGAGCCTGGGACTCTGGTTGCTCTTGGGTTAAGAAGCCTCTTCCCTCCTTTCTTAACATAAGGCTGGGAATGAAAACGCCAAACTGGACTAGGTGTATAAGGCCATGGGGCAATCACTCTAGCGAGACAGAGGTAACCCTGGAGGGCAAACGAATTAATCAGGATTTTTACACCATTGACCTCTGTGGCTATCACCTGTGGCCTTCATCGTGCTAAGACAGAAGGTGCGCGGGTGTGGGGCACGCATGCCTGATTGCGGACTCCTGAGCATGAGTGTGTGCGCATGTGTAAGTATGTACACCTGTGCCTAGGAGGGAGGGGATAAAAAGGCGGCGTCACCCTGGGAGGGAGGGGGCTCAAGTTGCTGTCTCCCTGCTGCTGTCTCCTCAGAAGATGACGCCAAGGGCTCACAAAGTTCTTTTAAACTGTTAGAACCGATGGTGAACCTACCCGCCCTGGGATGGTTGCAGAACACCCTTATTCTAAATCAGTGCATGAAAGCTAATCCAGCAGTTATATCGATTCTAGTCAGCCAGGCTGAAGAGACAGTGCCAGCTCAGACCCGCTTCCAGAGGAAAAGCGAGGCAGAAGGCCCCTCCGGCCTCAAGACAGACCCAGAGGCTGAGTGAGCTGCTCCGCAGGAAAGGTTGCCTATGTGTCTCGAGTGTGTTAGGGAGACAAAGGTACTTTTAGGAAGTCCTTAGAGCTCTGACCGGAAAAAAAGCTCCAAGTTCTACCCCTTCCCACCCCCCCCCAAAAAAAAGTGGTCATAGGCTCATAGGCAACAGATGGGTCCATTACACCCCCAAGTAGAGGCATGCTGAATTCGAAAGCTGTCAGAGCAAAACAAAAAGCAAACCTGCATGAAACCTCTCTTGGGGGACCTTAACCTGGAGATGTGTGTTTCCAAGGTCCCCAGGAATACACTGATTTAATAAAGCGCCCCCATAAGAAAACAGATTTTGAAAATGATTATCCGAATTCACACAACTAAGGTCAGAACTGAGGTGGGGCAAAGAGGCTGGAGCCCCCAATGGGTTCTTGACGAGGGGTGGGGGAGCGGGGAGGGAGTGCCAGTTAGAAAGTTGATCCAGAAAACATTGGTAGCTCTGGGTGGACATTCTTTCCCGTTTCCCTGCAAAATGAATTTCTTTTTGTTCCTCCAATTTCCCACTTCTGTTCTCGTCTTGTTCAACTTTTGCCCTCTTTGTAGGGTGACTCAAACCTTCCAGGGCAAGGGCACTGGGGGAAGAGAGGCATCTTTGCTAACTTTTCTTGAATGCCAGTCCAAATACTCCTCAGTTTTAATCGACTAATTATAGGCAAAAGGATCTTTTAACATTAGGAATTGAGGTTTTTTGTTTTGTTTCTTCTTTTTTATTTTTTTGTTTGCCTTTCGGATCGTTGTCTGTTTTCCATTTACTCCCATCTATTTACCATAAGTGAATTTTGGAGCCAACTTAATTTATACTGTTCCCCAGGAAAAAAAAGAAAAAAAGAAAAACCCGCAACGAACTAAACTGCTTATACAGCCATCCCCCGGAGTCCAGCGCCTCCTAGCATGAAATTGACTGACGCCCACAAAGGCGCAGGTGCGGGGCTGCGCTCCACTTGCCGCCTTTTTTTTTTTTTTAGCGTGTGTTCATAATCAGTAAATGGCTGCGTATGTTCAAATGATTCCCTAATACTGATGGAGAGCGGATGCCATTATAACTTGAACTAGTATTGCCACGCAGATGGTGGAAATAAACATCCAATTCTGCACAGTTTTGTCTCTCTTAAGATAGGTTGGTGGCAGGCATCCAACGGTGACAGCAGGGGGAGCGAGGCGTGGAGGATGCGGGAAGCTGCTGGGCTCCAGCTTTTGTGTGCAAATCCCCCAGGACGGCAGGTTTGCCTAAGTGAGGCAGTTTTGCTCCAGCGGAGGACGCTGCCCCCGAGTTACCTGTAACTGCTTCAAATAGCCCCTCAAAAACGCGCCTCACACCCTTCCTTTCTCTATCCCCAAACTGTTCAGAACCTAGCCATACCTCCTGAAATTCCTATTGCATCTTTCTCTCCACCTGTTACTTTCATAGACCTCCAGAAAAATGGAGCCGGTTCCCGAACAGGGGTGAGGGCTCTAGGTACTCCTTGACCCTCCAACCTCCCCTGCCTGGCCCTGGATTGCCGCCTTTGGTCTCCTACATTTTCCTCCTATTCCTACCAGCGAGGAAGGACCTTAGTAAATATGCATTGAACAAATGATCCACTACCTTGTTCACACCAACTTGTTTCACATCAGTCTATTCCAGAAATATTTGTTTTACTAAGTATGGAATAAAGATAGAAATAAGTCTGCATAAGTTTTGCAAATCAGTGACCAGAAAAAACAGGGTGTATGGTGGGGGGGCAGGGAAGTCTGGTACCTCAAGATTCCCCAGGAAGAACCCTGCTCCTTGGGAACAAAGCCAAACCTGGGGAGACCCCGCAAACCTGGGGTAGAGACTCTGGCCCCAACTTTGAATGTACAGGATGATTCCATTTTTCAGGGCCCCAGAAACTGCTGTGTGAGTGAGGGCCTGGGGGGGTTGATGACAAAGGCCATTTCTAGCAGGTTTGGCCTGTTTCATTCATGAATCTGCTAAAGCCACATGAAATCCCTCCCTCCACCCTAGGGGCTGTCCTATTATTTGTCTCATACCAACCACCTCTCTTTCAATCAAGTAACGCAGTAATCCTTCTCATTTCTATAGAGGGCTTTCCAGAATTACAAAAACGCTTTCACATACATTATCTTGTCTGCACCTTGTCAGATGATGGACTGTCCTGATGATGATAATCCTGATTTTGCTGGTCAGCCCCAGAGAGGTTTGCTGACTTAGAGGGCGCTGCTGGCCTGGTTCCAGGGGCAGGGCCTAGAAAGCCGGGGTTCAGGGATGTGACATTGGTCTCAGGATGTTCCTGGGGACTTTGGGACAGGAGTTAAGGTCCTGTGCTTGGGAGCAGGAACCGGCCCATATTTCCCGTAAAGGGCCAGACTGTAAGTATTTTAGACTTGCTGGCCTGATGGTGTCACTTGCGTCTGCTTGTGAGAGCAACCACAGGTAATATGCAAGCAAACAGGCGTGGCTGGGTTCCAACAACACTTCATGGACCCCGAAATGTGAATTTCATCAAAATTCTCATGAGTTGTGAAACCATCTTGGTCTTTTTAAATCATTTAGAAATGTCAAAACTATTATTCATACAAAAATAGGAGGCTGGTTGGATTTTGCTCATGGACCATGGTTTGCCGATCCAACTTTGGAGCTGTTTCTGTTATTCAAGTATTTCACTGGGACAGATCAGCTTCAGCGTCATGCACTACAAGATCACAACAGTAAGGATGATTTTCACCTCCAGGGACTGAAGGCGGAAACATGGCCACAAAAGGGTTAGTTAGCATCATGGTCGCTATGCAGTTAGCCTCAATAGAAAGGGGTACCATCTTTCCGTGATGCTAAACTCTGGGTCATTGTTTGTCCTCCCAAAATACATCGATAGGGGATTTGGGTCACTTTAAAACAACTTCAGCCTTTTTTTGCACCTGGGGCAAATGAAAACTTGTGTATTGAAGAGAAATCCAGACATGCCCACAGGACAGAATGCTTTTTTTTAAACCAAAGGTAAATTTTTAAAAAGCAATAACTTATTAGACCAGAAAGTCCTCATGGAATGAAAACAGGCTGCATTTTTTATCTGCTGACTTGAGATCAAGAGAAGACTCTGCTTTCTGACCTCAGTTTCCCCATCTGTAAAATGAGCATGCAACAACAGTTTCTACCCCATAGTGTTACAGGGCAGGGACAGGGGCCCCCAGAACTCCCAAACCTGCCCACTCGAAATAGGTTCTGCCATCCGCCGCATCAGGACAAAACATATAAGACCTTAAGTGGAAAAGAAACTTTAGTGTAATAATTAGTGTAATAATACAGAAAAGACAAAGAATATAGTTTCTAAACTAAGCACCCAAAGTTACCCATCCCCTCGTGGGCAAAAGTCCACACAAATGGGATTGGCCCAAAGCAAGGCCCAAAAGCCTGCCATGAGTCTAAAACACCTTTCGGCAGGGACCCACACGAAAGGGTCAGAAACAGTCAGACAAGTCTGTGAGGACAAGAGCAAAATCAAAATCCGGATCAACGTTGCCACTGTCACCTCCCCACGGTCTCTCACCCACATCTGTCTCAATCAGGCCAGGCCAGTGCAGCTTCTTCACATGTCCCTCTGCTCCGTGTGCCTCTTCTGGCCTCCATCCTGCTTCCTCCCTTCTCCTCTCTTGTCCTCTCCAGCTTCTTATCTCTCCTGCTCAGCTCCACCCTCCCTTGGGTGGGGCAGGGAACCTGGAACACACCTTTTTCCTGGGGACCACCCTCTCACAACAGGACCTGGGAGAAGACGAAACAGGGTGCGGGTGTTAAGGGCACACCCAGTACTTAGCACGGGGTCGGCACACTTCCGAGCAGATGAACTCCCCGTCCTGCACAGCACAGCAGCGGGGCCCACCTCCGTGCCCGGCTTCTGGAGGAGCCAGTGTTGGTGCTGATGGTGGCAGCGGTGGAGGCAATGGTAATGCTCGGTTGCTGCTGGGGGCAGTGAGGGCGCGAGGGCGGTGCTGGCAGTGGTGATGGTGGTGACCGCGGTGTGAGGGGAAACTGTCAGTCAGATAGGCAGCTTTTCTTCCTCAGGACCAACAGACTATGAACTTCAGAAACCCCTACTCTTTGCACCCAGAAAGTTCAGCCCCAGGTGAGGGGCCGTGGTCGTCGGAGCTCTGGCCTCCCCAGAAGACTGGGGTGGGAGTGGGAGACATCTGTGAGCACAGAGAGCTGCCACGGAGCTGAGGGCTGGACAAAGTCCCGTGTGTCCACTCAGCAGGGGTGAACCTGGCCTAGATTTGCCCGAATCTGACTTCCTGCTCCCCACTATCAGAAGCAGACGCTGTGACTTGGCATTGCCTCTGGAACCCTCTAGAGACCCTCTCAGATGGTCTCATACCCTTGAGCAGGGGAAGATGAAGTCCAGAGGTGAGAGCCGGACTCTGGGGGCCCAAGAGGCCAGTGGGCGCCTGCCCTTTTGACCTGCAGTTCCCAGTCGTCAGCTGGAATCTCTGCACCTGCCGGAGGAGCGCTGACGCCAAGCCCAAGGGCAAGGTCACATTTGCATCCTGCAGTGCTGGACGGTATGAACCATCAGGAGCCACCAAGAGCCAGCAGTGACAGGGGAAGCCCTGGGGTGAGGTGCAGGCGAAGGTCAGCCCTGTCTTTGGCTGTCCCCACGGCAGCCGCCAGCCTCGTTGTTGCACTCTGGTGGAGGACTCTGGGTACTTTGGTGCTGGATATGGTGTGGTAACTACACCTGAGGAAGTGTGAACCTGTACCCCTAAGTCAGACACAGTGCTGTGAATCAATGTTACCTCGATAAAAGATGATACAATTAAAAACAAAAAATTAATTCAAACAGTTTGGTGCTACTGTGAATAATGCTGATAGCACAGGCTTTGTCAGGGAAGATTTAACTGCCCCAGCTGTGCCTCGTGATTGGGCCAGTTCAGCGGCGCCTTGGCAGACAAGAAGCCACAGCCCGGGCCGGGCCAGCTAGACGCTGGGCTGGGGCTGGTTTTCCGTGTAGTTGGCCGGACAGCTTCCAAACTGTTCGGTACCTTCCACATTTCTTTACTCATAATTCTTACAACCCTGCAAGTCGCTTCTTGCTAATGAAGAAGGGAGCTGGTTGGTCACCGAGCATTCTTTTCTGCTCTGTTCTTTTTAAAAAAATTCTTCAACAGCAATTTTTTCCAGGCTCTGTGCAAGACACACGAGAATCACAGATCACAAAATCAGAAGGAATCTGGTGATTTTTTTAGAACAAGTGCAGAAGACATTTTCCTGGTAGCAAAGGAGTCACAGAATCATTTTAATAAAAGCCTGAGCTGTATCTGTTACAGGGCAGGGAGAGGGACACCCCCGAAACCCCAGACCTGCCCTGTGCTAAATGGGTTCAGCCATCCGCCCCATCAATACAAAACATACAGGACCTTTTGTGGAAACCAGACTTTAATACAATTAGAAAAGACAGAGAACAAAGAATATATTTTCTAAGTCAAGCACCCAATGTTATCCAACTCCTCGTGGGTACAAGTCCACCCAAACGGGATTGGCCCAAAGCAAATCTCGAAAGCCTGCCACAAGTCTGGAACAGCTTATGGCAGGGACCCACACATAAGGGTCAGAAACAGCCAGACAATTCTGGGAGGAGCCAAAATACCTTTCGGCAGGGACCCATCCAAAAGGGTCAGATACAGTCAGACAATTCTGAAAGGAACAGAACAAAATCAAAACCAAAATCAACACAGCCATCGTTAACCTCCCCACGGGTCTCTCACCCACGTCTATTTCAACCAGTCCAGGCCAGTGCAGCTTCTTTACAAGTCTCTGCTCCTTGGGCCTCTGCTGGCCTCCAGCCTGCTTCCATCTCCTCCTGTCTTCTGTCTGTGTGTCTCCTCTGTGTGTGTCCTCTGTGTGTGTCTTTTTAGCTTCTTAAATTCTGCTCAGTTCCACCCTACCTTGGGTGGGACAGGGAACCTGGGACACACCCTTTCTCCTGGGGACCACCCTGTTACATATCGTCCTCATCCCCAAAGGGCTGCAATCTTCCTGACCCTCTGCGCTGGGGTTTTGCTTTTGAAATAAAAGCTGATCTCATGGCAGAGGCCATGAAAGCAAAATTGCAATCCAGGCATTTTTTTTTTTTTAAATAAGAAGAATGTTTGGAAAGAAATTCCTGAGTGATTACATTTAACCAATTCTAGAAAACAAGGAAACCACCCCAATCTTACCTCCCCGCCATCACTCCCCAACAACAAAACCAAAGAGCCCCCAGATGCGGCCTGCTGGCCCCTTGCTGGTCCCAGCCAGCAGGGTGTGCGATGGGACTAGGGTGGGTCTGGTTCTGCGTCTCACAGGAAGGTTATTCTGCAAGTGTGTGGACCAGGACGTGGGCCAGGGCTGTTACTCCCAGCTGCCTCCCCCCAGCGCTCCCCACTGCAGCGGCTTTTGGGGACATCATAGTACCCTAAAGCATGTTTTCTAAAAACAGCAGAGCAAGAGGTCATTCTCCTAGTGGGTGGTCTTTGGACTTGAATCGCAACATTAGCTTTTCCTGGGTCTTCGGCCCGCTGGCCCAGCCTGCAGATTTTGTGCTTGCTGCTCTCCACGGTCCCGTGAGTGTCTGTCTTAAAATAAGCCTCTTCCCTTTATGTGTGCTCATCCCATTGATTTTGTTTCTCCAGACAACTCTGCAAATAAAATTACCCAGCAGAGTCACTGGGCAGCAGGAGGAGCTCAGTTAGCGTCTGTGAACAAGTGAATGATGAATAAATGGAGCCTTATGGCTGCCGGGGCTGTGCCTCTCAGGGAAAATCTGTATTTTCAAATGGAGCTGTGAGATTGTATGTGGAAACACACTTTGCAAAGGGCGAAACTCCCCACAGTTGTCTCTTGATACAGGGTTTACTTCTCCTCTCACTGTCATCACCACCGCCACGGCGATGGTTCTAGACCTTGCCACACTGTGAGCCTTAGTGTATCTGCTGCCCTTGCCCTCAAGAGCCACCAGATCCAGGGGCCTCCCTGGTGGTGCAGTGGGTTAAGTCTCAGCCTATGAAGTTATCTGCAGCCACTGCAGCATGAGTTCGATCCCTGGCCAGGGAGCTTCCCACACGGCACAGCAGACCTCTCCTGCCTCGCCCACTGCTCCCCTCAGCAGTGTACTTCAGTCAGTCTGCCTGTTCTGCTCCCCACTCTGTCTCTGGTGAATCCTCTCACCACCTTACACCTCTGGCCTATACCCAGCTCTTGTGTGCATAAATAAATAAATAAATCTTTTAAAAAAAAGAGCCACCGGATGCTTTGTTCCAAATAACCACCCCTATCCTTTCCCCCCATTGGCTATCCCTGAATTGACCAACCGGTGTTTCATTTCCTGCCTCCCTCTCAAACTGGGTAATGTTGTTTGAAGTTGGGCCTCAACCTGATGGCCAGAGGCCAGGTTGGGAGGGGGGTACGATGCATTCATTGTCCCCCATTCCTCCTGTGGGCACGTGCAGCCATGGAAGAAGTGAACCGTGTTGGCAACCAGGTCTTTTTGCCAGTAGATCTGGTTGTGGGCGAAAGTCAGGTCACTAAACTCATGATGTTGCCGAGATGTGTTATTGTCTCCAGCAAAAGGCCTTTGCTGAAACTATGGAGATGAGCAAATGATCGCTGGTCACCAGGAGGGGGTGGGAATAACTGGGCAAAGCCCAGATGTTTAGGGCAGGGAAGACACTGTTTGCTGTTGTGATGATAGATGTCTTCATTCATTTGTTCAGAGCTCCTGAATGGCCCGCACCGCGCATGCGCCTGAGGGTAAACTGTGGACTTGGGATAATTACGATGTGTCCATGTAGCTTCATTCTTGGTAACAAGGGTCCCGCCAGGGGAGGGATGGAAGGGCAGCTCGGTGTGTGTCCGGCGGGGCACAGAGAGGCCATCTCGGTACCTTCCTCTCACTTTTATTGTAAACCCCAACCTGCTCTCAGTAAAATAAAGTCTTTAAAAGAAGAAAGCTTTTTCCAAATGTGAACAGTTTCAGAAACCAACGACAAGCTCTGTATGAAAAATCGCCGCCATATATTACAAGTCCAAATAGCTTGGCTCAGAGGACGGGGCTGGCACCACATTGGCAGAACAGCTGTGAGGTCAATTTGGGTCTGGGTTTATCGGCTAGGAGTCAGTCTGGGAAGGGTATCTTTGGGGAAAAGGGTCTTGGGCAGGGACCCCAAGCTACTGTGAATAATCCTGATAGCACAGGCTTTGTCAGGGAAGATTTAACTGCCCCAGCTGTGCCTCGTGATTGGGCCAGTTCAGCGGCGCCTTGGCAGATAAGAAGCCACAGCCCGGGCCGGGCCAGCTAGACGCTGGGCTGGGGCTGGTTTTCCGTGTAGTCTGCCGGACAGCTTCCAAACTGGAAGGAACCCGAGAAGGATCTGGCGCCCAACAACTGCTGGATGAGAGGAGACCTGCGAGGCTGTCTGGGGTGAAAGTGTTTCACCTCAGACATGGGGAAGGCGGCAGCCACACAAGATGCACGAAGAGGCCTCCCCGGTGGCTCAACGGGTTAAGCGCAGCACTGTGGAGTTGCTGGCAGCCGCAGAGTGAGTTCAATAGCCGGCTGGGGAGATTCCCACATGGCGCAGCAGCCCTCTCCTGCCACGCCCACTGCTCCCCTCAGCAGTATTTCAATCGGTCTGCTGTTCTGCTCCCCACTATTTCTGGTGAACCCTCTCACTGCCTCATACCTCTGGCCTGCACCCCAGCTGGTATGCAAAAATAAATCTTTTTAAAAAATAAAACAAAAAAAGATGCATGAAGGCCAGGCGTCCCAGCCTACCTGCTCTGTGCCAGCCCGGGGGTCCTACCCTCCAGGGCCAGAATACCAGGGAGAGCCAGGCCTTCTGCAAAGGCTGCTTTCCTTCCCAGGCAGTTAGTTCCTGGGCCGAGCTTTGATGCTGGTTTAATTTTCCCCTTGTTCTCGTATTCGTTCCTTCATCTATTTGTCTACTCATCCAGTTTACCGAGAGAGAATATTTGCATTCTGTGTCCACGGTCTTGTAGAACATTTCAATACAGAGAGATAGACGAATATAAAACTCTCCATCAACCAGAAACAAATCCTTTGAACAGTCTGACATGTGACAGTGAGGTTTCCGATGTCTTTCTCTGTGTATATACCCATGTAGACACTGACGTGTCACTCGACATAATGAGACTTTTTCTGTTTCCCAATTTGCATTTTTTTCACTCAGCAATGTCAACAGGAGCTTCCTTCAGCCGCTTGCGGTGCCGTCAACATCTGAAATGGCTGCTTCAGACTCTGTGACAAGACTGTCAAGATGCTCTCGAGGCCTTCCAGGTGGACTTTGAACTTGCTGCCAGACTTTTGCTCTGATGAACCCCACTCATGCCCCCTCACTGCCCCCTGCATGCCCTGATATCCTCCTTCCTAGCTCCAAGCGTGTGTGCGGTGGGTTCTCAGTAGGTGTTGGGGGAATGTCCCAAATGAACAGCTTTGTGTCCTCATTCGATATCTCCTTAGGAAGAGTTCCCTGAACTAGAATTTTAGGACGAAAGCGAATAGTCATTTCGATTTTAGTCACGTCTCACAGAACCGTCAAACCAATTTACAAACCTACACACATTGTCAGAGCTTCTCGTCGCTGCTGCCAAGAGGTCTTTTCCTTTTTTTCAAGCTTTGCCAATCCAATAGATTTGGTGATTTATACTTTAAGCTTCATTTATCAGTTTGGGTTACGATGATTTGTCTACTTTCTTCCCGCTAGATGCTAGCCTCGGGCCTGAAGCAAGGTATGTTCCTAGCACATATGAAATGCAATTGCTCAAGAATATTTACAAAGACCATCACCATCCCAGGCACCCTTGGAAATGTGGAGGGATGGATGTGATGTTTCTCCACTGCCCGCATGGAGGCCTCGCATGTGGCCCTGTCTGAGCACGGGAGGAGGGAGCACCCGACATCCTGATTGGCATCTCTCCACGAGGGGAGACTGCAGCCCACGTGACAACTGAGAACCACCTACAAGACACCCCGCAGACTGCTTTGTTCAAAGGCATTTCCCGGCCCCACCTCAGAGCCTCTGGGGGATGGACAGGTCTCGCCCCGCCCACCAGCGCTTCCTGCCACACCCATCCCCGGAGCCCTTTCTCAGGACCGCAGCCCTACAAGCTGCCGGTGTGAAATGCCCAGAGAAAGAGGATTGAAGGTTCACACCAAAGCAAATGACCAGTTTGTCTGGCACCTCTGCTTCCTGCACGCCCTCACCTCTGTTCTGGTGTCAAACAGACCAGAAAGGCAACTTCTTTCCTGCTTCCTTTTGGGTGTGTAACTTGTCGTGGGAGAAGTTCCATCATCGACAGCTTTAGTGTGGGTGCTGATGAGTCTTTCCCACAATCACATTCACCACGGCACTCTTGGGGACCTCTGTGTGGCTCAGGTGTCTACAGAATTGAAAATTCATTTGGGGTTTCTCAGGACACCCAGGTGGGGACCCTGAAACCTTCTCCAGCAGCCACACAGAAAGGCACTCTTACCCCCATCGCTGTCCTTTCTGGGTGAGGGCAGATGCCCCCGGAGTTAGCCAGGGCAGAGTGTGTGGGGCAGTAGCAGCCGCTGGAACCTTCCCAGGTTGCAGCCTGTCAACTGAGGAACAAGCCTCTCCTCTGAGCGTCCTGTGGAAACTTCAGTGTCTGCTTGTTGCCTCCTGCAGCTCTCCACTGGCCGGCGCAGAGGTGAAGCCGGGAAAGCTATGGAAACCCAGAAAGCGATTGACGCAGCTGAATCACGCCTGACACGGTGCAGGCGTCCATACGTCCTGACCGTTCCCTACGACCGTCTTGGCTTAGAACCCCACTCCTGGTGGAGGGCGGGGCGGGGGGTGCAGGGGGAGCTGTGATTTCAAAGTGGCTGCCAGATGGCAGCGAGAGGCCCAATGCACACTTGTCACGCTGACTGACAGCGTCGGGAATCCTGCAGATGGAGAAGCCCGGTGGCGACAGCGGATGGCGGATCAGCAACTCGCGCGCTGCCCAGGCAGACAGAAAGTAACGCACCTCCGTAACCGACCTAAACTCTTGCGAAAGGTCTGCTACGTGAAACCAGGCGCCTTTTGCAGCAGGGAGGAAGCATATCAGGGTGATGTTCAGTGGAACCATCTTCCCTGGAGCCCAATAAGTGGCTCTTGCAATATCACTGACCTAAGGCCAGATGAGCAAGAAAAGAAAAAGGGCAAATGGCTTGGCCCATGGATCGCCTACTCTTCCTGGTTTTTCTCTTGCTGCTCTCACCAAGAAAGCACTCTCCCTCTCCTTTAAATAACAGGAATCTCCTCCCACCTTCAAGAAGCCACCCTGAATTTACAAACCCAAACAGCCAACAGCTTTTCTTAGATTGCACTTTTAAAACCAGGCAGCTTCAGCACTAGAATTCTAGCTCTTTTTAGACTGACTCCAGGGCTCGGGGAAACCTGGGGGCTGCTGGGGAGATGGATGAGTTAATAGGCAAAGAATGGAGAAGCATACAGGGAATATGCACTGTAACCAGTAAGTATGCTACACCTAACATATGTTATATAGATAGGCATAAAACATGCAATATACGCATTATAGGTCAAATATAATACTGCATACTGTTAGAGAGAAATGCCCAAAATGGCAGGCCACCAAGACTTACTCCTACTCTAGCTGTACTTTCAGCCTCTGCTGGTCCTCTGCATGACTGGATTCCCTGCCAGACTTTGCCTGCAGAAATTCCTCCTTTCATTTGCTAATAACCTCATCTTACCCTTTTTTTGGTTGTAAAAACCTTCCATTTTGAATGACATTATTGCTGCCTTTCTACTTGCGATACGGGATGCTGCCAAGTCATGAATCATTTAATAAAGCCAATGAGATCTTTAAAATTAGCTGTTGGAGTATTGTTATTTGACAATAATACATTATACGCCATATATAGTATATTGTAGATATATCATTTATAACGTGTTTTTATGTCTATACTATACAATAGATCATCTGTCTGCATAGACATATCGTCATTATTATTAGTCCAACAGGCACATCCTCAGCTTCCATGGTCCTGTCCTCAGAGAAGCCCTTTTGGATTCCAAACCAGGGCGCCCTGTCTGCTCTCTAGAGATAGGCAGAATTTTCCTACACAATACTCATCTCCATTTGGAATCATTATTTCTGCGTTTCAAATGTCCAGGCTCAGCCAACTGGAGAGCTTATGCATCAGACATGTTGAGTAGAAGCAGAACTTCCTCCTCCCTCGCTTTCTCTGAGCCGTTCTCTAGATCAGTGGTTCTCAAAGTGTGTCCCCAGGGATGGGATCAGCATCATCTGGGAATTGGTTAGAAATGTGAATTCTTGGGTCCTCCCAGCCCTACTAATTGGGAAACACTAGGAATGGAGCTCAGCCCTCTGGGGTTTATCGAGCAATCCGGTGATGCTGATGACATAGAAGTTTGAGAACCACAGCTCCACACAGCTAGGAGAAAGGTGAGTGCCCGAGGCAGAGATGCACGGAACGAGGGCCTGGGGTTTGGAATGGAGACCGCCTGGCAGCTCCCTCTGTGACTGGCTGGGTCAGAGCCAGGGGTATTGTGAGATGCCACGCAGGACTGGATCTGAATACAAGGACCAGTGCCCACTGGGAGTGCCGACCCTGTCCCCATTTAACAGATGAGAAAACTGAGATTTAGCAGGATCACGTAACTTCCAAGGTCACCCAGCAAGGCTGCGCCAGGCCTGCCTTGACCCCCCAGTATCTCAGCCCCCTAGGGCTGCACTGGCAGCCCCAAGGCCAGCTGCCAGCCTCCTCAGGATGTGGGTGCTTTTCTTAGGGCCTCCCTGGTGGCGCAGTGGTTAAGCAATGAGCTGTGGAGCTGTCGGCATCAGCGAAGCGACGCCCGGCCGGGGAGAGCCCCACATGGAGCAGCAGACCTCTCCTGCCTCGCCCGCTGCTCCCCTCAGCAGTGTGTTTCCGTCGATCTGCCTGTTCTGCTCTCCACTCTGTCTCTGGTGAACCCTCTCACTGCCCTGTGCCTCAGGCCTGTACCCCAGCTTGTATGCATAAAATAAATAAATCTTAAAAAAAAAAAAAAGCAGCAGCAGAGTGAGCCCCTCAGCCGAGAAATGCCCACACACAGTGGCACCAGCTCTGAGGGCAAAGAGTGTGTCACAGGCTGGGTGGCATTCCCACGACATGACTCTGCATTTTTTTTTCTCTCTCCAAAGCCACTGCTCCAAGCTCTCAGGGTGAAGCCAGGGGATAAACAGCAGTGGCAATGCATCTCCCAGAGTTTGTTTACTAAAACAACATTTTTTATTACCAGGACATGTTCGCTGTGAAAATATGACAGCCTACATTTCATGTCGCCATTGATCTTTAATCCGAGGCTGCCTGGAGGTTTCCTTTAAAATCAGGGCTTCCTGGCCCCAAATGTGATTCCTGCCCGGGAATGAATGACTGCAGCCGGGGCTGCTCTTCTCTCATCTGAAAAGGCTGAAATTGCTTTGTGTAAATGGGTGGAAAATGCTGATATTTGGATTCTATAAATAGCTCGCCTCCCAAGCTAGCAGCGCCGGGTTTCATCTGCGCGGTCTCCTTGGAGTGTTTGGGGCCTTATCACTTTTATTCAGGGTGCGGCATACAAATGAGGTGGCCAGTGTGCAGTGTGCGCGGCGCCCCGCAGTTCGGGTTTGGATATTTGGGCGCATCTGCGGGCTGGGGAGGAGGGAGGCTGCGGGAGGAAGCAGAGTGGCCCACGAGAGCGGCGGGGGGCTGGCGGCATGATTCACTTCAGGGGAGAGAGAGCCGCCCAGCCCCTCTCCCTGCTTCCATTTGCAGCCTGTGCCTGCCTGCGTGGGAGAAGGTTCTATCTATAGCGCGCTATTTTTAGCTCCATCATCTGAAGAACCTGACAGCCAGTTAATGACTGGGACCCAGCTCGCGTGTCTGCCGCGCTGTGGAATGCGCACGCCAGGAGCAGATGTGCTGAAGCTCAAGGTTGCTACTTCTGAAAATGCCCTTCCTTCTTGGGAGGTGGAGCTGTTTGAGGGGCCTTACCCCTCTACCCCTCTTCCTGAGGACCTTCCTAAGGCAGGGAGGGGAACTCTTGTTCATTTCTGGTGCAGTAAATGTTATCTTGGTAACCCAGGACCCCACTGCTAGATACTTAACACGACTTGGGGGGATGCAGGGGACAGGCCTGGGTGGCCCCCTGAATACTGAGAAAGGAGTCTCACCTCACCTTGGGGTGATCAGAAACCCTGGAGTGGACCAGTGTAGCCGCCCCCCACCCCCGCCCCCACCCTGATTAAGAAGCTGTAGCTTTTCCCAGAGAGGCAACATCCTGGGGTCAGAGATTCCTTCAGATGCTGTTCTGTCAGGGCTCCAAGCCCTGCTCCTGCAAATGGCCTGTGACGTGCTCACTGGGCGCAGCTGCCCGCCAGGAGCCACACAGCCCACCTCCTACCCCAGGCGCTCTGTAACTGCCTCACTGAGGACCAAGTCACAAGTCAGGGCACCAGCTCCTGCTGACTGCACAGGCGGCGCTGGCTGTTGGTCTGCTTCTCCATTCTTTCACTCAGGAGCGAGCTTGCCGGCTGACCCACAGGACTCAGAGCCCTGGGGTCGCATGGAAATGCCGTGGGCCCGGGGAGGAAGCCTCGCAGTGGTGGGGTGAGTTGAGGGTAAACAGGGCAGAGCCGTCCAGAGGGGTCCCTGGGGGGCTGGGTCCCTAGCAGGCTTCCTGGAACACACTGACCACTGACTGACACATATAGCATGTGTGAGCCAGGCCTCTGCTCTGAGCCTGTTGCACAAATCAGCTCAGAGTTCGCCCTGTGTCTCCAGGAGAAGTTACACTGCTGTTACCCCTCTGTTCCAGTGGGAGAACGAGGATAAGGAACTTGTCCAAGTGACCCAACTCATAAGTGGGTGCTCTGGGACTCGCCCCACAGTTCATGCCCGTAACCACTCTTCTATACTGCCTCCAGGTCAGCCTCAGCTGACTTGCTTATCTCCAACAGGTTAAATTTAAGGGGCCTCAAAATTCCACTCAGGCTTCCCACTCTCAGGCTCCTCTGGAACAGCACCGGCCACTCACAGCTTTGTCTACGCTGAGGCAGGTTCTGTCAGTGCTCTCCAATATGGCGCCACCGGCTCAGGTGACAACAGGCCATTTGAAGTGCGGTCAGCATGATGGGAGATTTTAAATTTTATTTAACTTTGATTAATTTCAAAGGCAGTGTGTCTATAGCATCATGGAGGTAGTAGCTACCGTATTGCAAAGAGTAGCTCTGGACTACTGGGTGCACATTTTAATCATCTGGAAACTGCTGGAGGTGACAATGCCAGCCATACTCCCGGAGATGCTGACTTAAGTGGTCTGTGGTAGGGCTTGGCATCTTCACTTTAAAAGATCTTTAGGTGATTCCATGGGGTTCCATGATATCTTCAGTTATTCTGGCCTTTTCTAGCCTCCAGTAAATAATCTTCTACTCCTATTGTGACAGATACTGAAGGTCACTTATTCAGAACCATTCTCCAAACTGTCACCCGTGACCTTCCTTACTATAGAGGTTAGAAAACTAAGTACTCGATTTCGTTAATGGCCATGCAGCTAGAGTGGCCGTGTGACACAGTTCTGGCCAAAGGAACATAAGCAGAATTCTGCAGATGTTGCTCCCTCACCTTTCTTCTTCTACCTTCAATGCCATAGATGGCTGGAGCTGTGGCAGCCATCTCACAACCATGAGGGAAAATCACAGATGACCATCTTGACATCATTGTGTGACTGAATCAGACCCTGTAGCTACCTACTCTGGATTTGTTGATTTGAAAAAAAAAAATAATCTATTTGCTTAATACGATTTGTTTTTATCTTTTCCAGCATAAATCACCCTTATTAAAACTACCTTTTATTTTCTTTAGCTTTGAGATTGCTCTAAATACTAAATATGTTGATATATGTGAAAATAATTTGCAAACTTGAAAACGTTCTTCTTCCTTTAAGGAGGAAGATGTGTGTGGGAAGTGTCTCTGGGGAAGGCAGGGCCCGCTTAGAGCTGGGTGTCTGGCTCTCTGCTTGGTGCCTGGCCCAGGGCTGCCTTCCAAACCCATGCTGCTTGAGTAAAGTGCTGCAGACTTAATTTGCTCCTCTCTCCCAGCTGCTGGGTCCCCATTTTGCCTACCTCATCCCTGCCCAGCTGAAGATGCTCAACCCTTTCGTGTGAATGGCGGGTTGGGGTTTGCAAACAAAACTTCTACTGGGTCTCATTTTTCTAGTCATTCTGAGAGGTGGTTGTTCTTCACTGCTCTGCTTTATACATGAGAAAACTGAGGCTCAAAAACAAACTGACTCTCTGAGGTCCCTTCAGTTTCATCTGTACTTGCTGAGATTTGAGAGAAGGTTCTGGAATCTGACAGATTGGGTTGGGATCCACCTCATCTTCTCTGCTGTGGAACTTTGGGCATTTCATCCTCCCAAGCCTCACCTTTTGGTTGCCAGAAGTAGATTAGAAGGCACTTCTGAAGTTCTGAAGACGGTGCCTGCACCCAACAGGGGCTCCATAAGTGACCCCTCCCTTTTCTCTTTCCTCTGCACCCTCATCATCCCTTCTACCACGTTTAAATGTTAACAAGCTTCTAGAGGACTTAAAGTCCTTTAAGAATAATAGCTGACAGCCATGTGCCAGGCACTGTTCCAAGCAGTTAATTCTCTTGCCCTTGAGGTCTGTACTATTTCCTTTCCCATACAGATGAAGAAACGGAGGCACAGTAATTTGTTTCTAGTCTTCCAGCTCCAGAAGACATGTCCCTCACCAACACAATGTTCTGCCTCACTGGTTCCTCATGGGAATTCCAGAGCTGACAAGGTGGGGTAGCTGCAGGACCTTTCTGCATCTTATGTGCCTTCTGTGCTCTTTCCATCAAGTACAGATTCAATTAAAATGAACACATTTCTTGAAACCATCACTGTGCCCTGGCAGCCACTGGGGGTTGTATTAGTTTTCTGTTGTAACCAATTACCACAAACCTAGTGGCTTCTAACAGCACAGACTTATTATTTTATAGTTCTGGAAGTCATAAGCCCTAAAAGAGTGGAGTTAGACTCAAATTCAGGTGTTGGCAGATCTGTGTTCCTTCTGGAGCCTCTAGGAGTGTCAACTCCTTGCCCTTTCCAGCAACTGGAGACTGCTTGCTTTCCTGGGCATGTGTCTCCTTCATCTTCAAAGCTTGCAGCATCTTCCAATCTATGACTCCAGCCTATTCTTTGCAAGGACCCTTGTGATTGCACCACCCTGATGGTCCAGGATAATCTTCCCAGCTGAAGACTCATAACTTAATCATATCTACAAATTCCCTTGGTCATGCAAGGTGATACCTTCATAGGTTCTGGAAATTAGGATGTGGACATCTTTGGGAATCCATTATTCTGTTTACCACAGGGCTGGGGCAGGACTTGATTTTAATTCTAATATTTGCAGCTCCCTGTGCCTCTATTTCCTCCTCTGGGAGGATGATGAGACTGGTAGAAATACCTCCATACTCTTTAGGAAGGTTGAAGGGGATGATTTATGTTAGGGTACGTTGTGAAGTTCTATGAACATGTAACTTCTTGTTATTCAATAAAATGGTACCGAAGGTGCTGTCAAGTCAGCACTGACCTGGCTAGAACAATTCAGATTAACTCCAAGGCTACCGTTGCAAATCTTGCTTCTATTACCAGACATGAAACCTGGGGTAGGTAACTGCTTGTCAGTCATTGGCTCAATGATACTTTTCTTTTATAATCACAGCCATGGAGCTGACATTTCCCATTTGGGAAATTGTAGAGAATTTGTAGCCCATGTTTGAAGTTAAAGCCAGTCCTGCTTATTCATTCAACAAACATTTATTGAGAGCCTTCTATATGCCAAACTGAGTGTTATCCCTTGTGCTGGAGAATCAGCAATGAAAGGACAGGCAGCGAGGTCCCTGCCCTCTGCGAGTTGCCCCTGCATTAGAAAAGATGGGTAAGTGTTAACAGATGGGTAAAGCGAAAAAATATTAGCAAGTTAGGTGCTGAGATGAAAAGGAAACAAAGCAATGGATGTTGGAAGAGGCTGTCCGCCATGCTTGCTGGGTGTCCCTGCTCTTCGGTGCTGGCTCTGCCAAGAGTGCAAGACTCTGACTGGTCTGTACCATTTCCCAGAGCTGTGTCTGCAACAGGCAGTCTTGTTTCCGTTAGACGGAGCCAGTTTGCCTACTGCTCACGATACGACTCATAATCCCCTAAATGCTATGCTCTTTGGCTGTGTTGCAAATCCTCCGTGTGCATAGTACCCACATAAGACCCTCCATGTCATCCCTGCGGGAGGGAGACGTGCGAACAAAATCAACATCGTGCTGTAAGTAATAAACCCCCTGTCTCTGATGCAGGAGTCTCGTGTCTTCTGCTAGCATCCACGAAACTGTGGCAGACTAACATGTTCACTTACAAGTAGGGTAAAGTCTTACCCCGACAGATGGTGGTGGGAAAATCTGAAGGAGAATGGGAGCTAGGAGAAGAGGGGAGAGAGGGTCACTTAGGTGATCTTTTTAGATCTCAAGGGGCATGGAAATACCCCTGATCTTGACGTTACACGTTGAGGATTTGGCGGTAAAGTGCGGTTAGCACTATTTATTTGGAGATTTAGGAAACTTCATCTGTTATGTTAGGTGAAGAGGTGGGGATACTTGTTAGATTTTCAAAGAGTGAAGGTGATGGAGATGTATTATGTTGTCCATAATTTAATTTAAAATATTTTACATAATTTAAAAATATTTAGTGTATGTGTGTGTGTGTGTGTGTGTGTGTGTGTGTTGGTTAGTTTTAGTCTATACTCTAGACACAGTTAACAGTTTAAATATTCTGATTAGTACATTTCATGGGTGGTTATTTACAGCTTCAAGTAAAAAGTCCGAATGCTTGAGGTGGCTATCATCAATTTTTAGCAGTATCTCTTAGAACATTATCAGAAGCTTTGTTAATTAATGTAACAAACGCTAGAAATTATTTTTCAGTGATGAAGTCAGTTGTATCCAAGATGTGTGAATGGGCTTGAAATTATAAAAGGATTCCTGTTCCTGCGTTAAAAGAGTTTAAGTATCCAGGTGGGAACCTAATAGTGCATGAGGTGGCAAAATTGACTGCATTTTGTGATCAACAGGTGAAAAGCTTTAAAAAATACATATACCTGGGTTCTACTTGAAAAGATCAGCTTATTAAAAAATACATATACCTGGGTTCTACTTGAAAAGATCAGCTTGATGTGCTTGCTGACGTGTCGCTGGGCATTCCAACTTTGAAAGCTCCCAGATGTTTCCAATGTGCAGCATAGTTTGAGAAAGAACCACAAGAACCACAGTTAATCTGTTGCTGTTGAGCTGTGTGAGCTTGGGAAAGTTACTTAACTTCCCTGAGTCTCAATTCCTCATGTGTAACATGAGCACAGTAATATGCCTATCTCATCTGATGGTTGTGGGGATTTAATGAATTAATCCATTTTGAGCTCTTAGAACAGTGCAGGAAGTTCTGATTAAGGGTTGGCAATTATATTATTCTTATTCAAACTATTTTTATTTTGATCTTTGGAAAAGTTCCTAAGACATGATTATAGTGTCTAGCTGCTCGTTGCTAGACCTACAACTAGAATATTTGTCTAGAATGACCCTTTCAGATGAGATCTGTAGAAATTCTTGAAGAGACAGAGGGAGCCAGCACTTGATCTTGCTTCCAGAGTAAGTTGTGGGAACTGCCTTAGTGCCAGCTTGTTAATAAATAGAAGTGTCTGTGGCGGTGGCAGGAGTCAGTCTGAAACTTGCTTTCAATGAAACCTGATAGGAAATGTGTGGCGTGGAGGACTTTGGCTCATACCTACAGCTGGTTCAGGGGTTCGTATTACTTTTTAGGGTCATGACTCTCTCTCGGAGGCGGGAAGCCTATGGATGCAATACAGGACACAGGTTCTAGAGAAGTAAAATAAAATACTTAGTATTTCAGAGGAAATGAATGACACTGAAGTACAGTTATCAAAATATTAATAAACAAATTTGCCATATAGTAGTACAGGTCTTTATGCCTTAAATGGCAGTCATTAGCAAGAGTGATATTTTAGGATAGCTGGTGACTGTAATGTGATAGGAGAAAATCTATCTAATGTCTGTCAGTGACAAAATTGCAAAGGCCCTTTACTGCTATAGTTTGTTGCTTGTAGCTAAAGACAATGCTAAAAGTTTAGTTAAAGGTTAATGAAAATGAAGACATTATGATTTTTCCTTATTCAAGTTCATGGACCTTTTTGAATTCCATGACCCTCAGGTTAAAAACCCTAATTTGGAGGCTACTAATCGCTCCCCAGTTAATGATTGGGTGTGATCAAATGGGCTAATTTAGGTCAGACTGCAATACTATATAATGGAAAGAAATGGTGCCATCTGAGGATTATTTTTAAGGCCACTATTGTTACATAATGAATTATTCCAAAACGTATTGACTTAGAACAATGATTTAGTCATTTCTTGATGATATTGTAGATTAAGTATTTGGTCAGAGCTCAGCTGGGTGATTTTCTGCTGGTATCAAGTAGGTTTTATCAGGTGACTCCACTCACCCTGGATCTTAGTTAGTCCTAGAATTTCCAAGTTGGCCTCTTATCCTATACCTTAGTCAACTTGGGCTCCCCTAACAAGACACCACAGACTGAATGGCTCAAACAACAAAAAGGCATTTCCTCACAGTTCTGGAGTTTGAATAGGACTGGGGTCTTGTTTGTAGGACTTTTCTTCCTGGTTTGTGGACATTTACCTTCTCTGTGTTCACTTGCCTTTTTCTTGGTGTGTGCCAAGGGCATGGGGAGAGGGAAGGGAAAGAGGGGGAAAGAGAGGGAACATGAGAACACTCTGGTCTCTTTTTCTCCTCATAAGGAAAGTAATCCTACAAGATTAGGGCCCTACTCTCGCGGCCCATCTAAACTTAACCTACTTTCACGGTAGCTGGATGGGCTGGGGAGGAGGGGCTGATTGCTGAGTCCCACAGAAACTCTCCAGTAAGTTTCATTGAGGGTTAGAGCTTCAACCTGTTTTGGGGGGATGCATTTCAGTCCATAGCCTCTTCCCAGGCTCTTTCGCACGCACCATAACCTGTGATGATGCAACCGCTGGTCGGCACTTCCTCAGAACATGGCGTCCGGGCTCTGGAGAGTTAGGTAGCAGTTGCCAGTCCGCTTCAGGCCTGTACTTGCAAGGTCAGAGGCTGCTTTAGTCACCCTTTTTCTGTCCAAACTAAGTCTTAGGCCAGTGCAGATGCTAACGACGGGAAAAGAGACACCATCTCTTGATGTGAGAAGTGGTAAGTGAGCACAGGGAGGGGAGAAATTACTGGGGACCATGTCTGGAACATGTCTGTTCACCATGGAGACCTCACCGGACTGATTCCCCTGCTCACACCAGGGAGGGGGCGTGGTGAGTCATGTACATGGAGATTTCCTGGGCTAGGATTGGCTTTCTTTGCTCCTTCATCAGACTCCTTCTCCTGGAATTCCCAGTAGGCCCCAGCTGAACCGCCAAAATCTATTCCTGAGTCTTGAGAAGTGTTAATCTAAATGAAAAAATGCGCCAATTTTATTAATACTCATTAACAGACTTAATTATGCAGTGTGTCCTATACTGTCAATAACATAGGGGGCTGTTGCTGTAGAAATGAGAATTCGGTGCACACTTCTCCCTTCATTATCTCAGCATGTGGGATTACTGCTGCTATCTAAGCAGAGAATATTTTCCCCTTTGGGTGTCTACACTCAGTGCTCCCCCACCCCTGGTTGCAATCAGGCTGCCCTCCCTGGGTTCCTGTAACCCCCACATTTGCCTGTTTGTTTCTTTGTGAACAGCTTTGTTGAGATATAATCCACACTCTTCATACTGTAGCCTGTTCTAGCAACACTGGATCGGAATAATCCTGTATCTTTCCATCAGACCACTGGCCCTCCCTCGGCTACACAATGAGCTCCTCTGGGGAGATTTAAACAGAGCTGCCTCTGGATCCGCCCAGACAGGTGCTGATTACTGAGCTGGGCTGTGCTGGCCCCTTTGAAAACTCCCCCAGGTGATCCCAATGCGCTTCCAGTGACGCTGCCCCAAGCTGCAGACTGCTTGAAGGTAGGTGATGTCTTAGGGTGTCTCACGGGTACACAGTAGGTGCTTAATACAAACATGTGAATGAATGGCCTGCCTTCCTTCTTGGGGAACTGGGTCTGCTTCAGTAGCCTCCCAGTTGCTGGTGAAGGCCTTGAGATATTCGTTTTTATTCATCCTTGCAATTATTGTAGAGGAGGTGGTTAGAAGGACAGACATTTTTTTTGGTTTGGTTTGTTTGGTCTTTTCTTCCTCAAGAGGGAAGCAGAGCTTGGAAACATGGGCTGTTGGAAATATTTTTATTACCCTTGGAGATGGAAAGCTTAGATTAGGGGCAGCGGCGGGCTGGGGTAGTGTGGGGACTTGGGGTGCTCTGTGGATTAGCACTCTACACACATGCACACTTACTTGGTGCCAACCACCATACTGAGGGCTTCATAGTAACTCACTTACCTCTGCTGTGGCATGACCCCATGTGGCAAACACAATGGATGTTCATTTTATGATGGGGAAACTGAGGCACTAAGAGGCTAAGTGGGTGACCTCAAATTGGCAAGAACTGGAAAGAAGGTTCCCAAAGACTGGAAGGTTGTGGCGGGAGGTGGTGGGCCTATACCCTGGATTCTTTGATGTGGGTAGTACCTGGAGGCAGACACCAAGCATAGCGTTCTGGGAGGCCCCCCCTGTGGTACTGGACGTGTCCTTCTGGGGGTTCCAGACAATATCAGTGTTGTCCAGTCAGAGTGGGCACCAAAGGGTCTCCAGAGGTGTTCTGGATTGCAAATGAACTCCTGCTTCTCCATCGAACCCCAAAAAGGACCTCCCCTCCCCCCCATCTCCTGTCAAAGGACTCTAGTCAGTGCTGGCTTGACTTGAATTTAATTTTCCATATGGTCAATAAAGCATGAACACAACTCACAGATGCTCTGTGTGCAGGAGCTGTCAGCACGGGATGGTGGCACTTTTGCTTCTGGAGCTCTCCTCCTGCTTGACCAAGTTCAAGTTCACACCCTCTGTAGCTCCTGGAGCATGTTCCCAGCTTCCACCCCTCCCTGTCCTTGCTGCCCTGAAGTTCCCACCAGGTTCAAGTAGCCTGGCCCCAGCGGGCCTCTTGCCTCAGCCTGTCGGACCTGGGTTGGTTCAGGGAGATTGGTAACCCAGCCCGGCTGAACTCAGGGCAGGATCAACTTGTTCACCAACTTGTGATTGCTCTGAGCCCTAAGCTCCAAACCAGCCTGAGCAAATGCTTGTAAGCCCTGGTTAAAGGGCCGCTGCCACCCCTCCTCCCCTTACCCCCTCCCCTTCCAAGTACATTCCTGTCAGGTGCGTGCATGCTAGGAAGAAATCTGTATTTGATTGTTTACATTAGTGACTGGTTTTACCGAATAGGATTTAGATGTTCTGAGAGAAAGGGGACTGCAGGTGACAGATGGAGCAAGGGCCTCTTCAAGGAATAAAGACAAGGTCCCTTCCTGGCTTTTGACAGAATCTGAGGGATCTCCACGGAGCAGGCAACTTTCAAGAAAAGCAGGCTAGTTAAAGAAGTTCGTGGAAAAGTCAAGTTGGTCCCACAACAGGAAACAGTCCCGGAAGTGTTTATTCTCCATAGTAACATACATCATGTGTCTGAGTATCTCCACTTGGTGCCCGCGTTGCCCTGGCCCTGCACATTAGCTCCTCCACTCTTCTTGCCCCCATAGTATAGCTGGAAAGACTATGACCAGAGAGGTTATGCAACACTCCAGAGATCACACAGCACGAGCTGAGATGAGCCTTAGCCTCAGTCTGTCCCAAGAGCCTTGCTTTTTGGAACTCCGCAGAAAGGCAATGGAAGGAGAAGCCAGAACAGACTGTTGTCAGCGGTTCTGAGCCTGGATGCACATTAAAATCAGCTGGGGAGTTTTTAAACCAACGCTGGTGCCCAGGGCCCACCCCAGAGAACTAATTTAATTGAATTGAGCAGCGGCCTGGGCATCAGTATGCTTTTAAAGCTCCCCAGGTGACTGTGATATGCAGCCGGGGCTGGGAACTTCGGCTGCACAGTCCAAAGCTGGGATTCAGTCCTGAGGTGACCTAGACGGAGGAGACTCTGACAGAGTCAAGCCAGACAGCACCTTGTGGAGACTGGGGGAAGGGTGCCTGGGATTGTTATTGCTTTATTCTTCCTGCTTTTTATTGATGAGTGAGTCTGCATCCGAGATAGAATTTTTTTTTTTTTATTTATACATACAAGCTGGGGTACAGGCCAGAGGCGTGGGGCGGCGAGAGGATTCACCAGAGACAGAGTGGGGAGCAGAACAGGCAGATCAGAAGTACACTGCTGAGGGGAGCAGCGGGCGAGGCAGGAGAGGTCTGCCGCACCATGTGGGATTCTCCCCGGCCGGGTGTCGAACTCGCGTCGCCGCTGTCGACAGCTCCACAGCGCAGCGCACAACCGCTGCGCCACCGGGGAGGCCCCGAGATAGAATTTAAGAACTTTCAGCTCATGGTTCCCCAGATAAAGCACAAAAAGAAGGACTTATTGAAAACTTCCTTCATTTTCTCAGAAGTTTATGTTGAGAACCAGCCTGACGCCCATTGGACCACCCCTCACCCTTCCTGGAACCAGATTAACCCAGAACTTGGAATTAACCCACACCTAAATAAAAAATAATTTTTAAAAATTGTGGTAAAACATAATATGACAAAAATTTACTATTCTTACCATTTTTAAGTGGCTAGGTCAGCCACATTAAACACAATCATCCATCACCATCTCCCAACTACAGAACTATTTTTATCCTGCAAAATCAAAACTGCATCCATTAAACAATAACTACCCAGGCTCCAGCCCCCAGCCCCTGGCAGTCACCTTTCTACTTTCTCATGAAACTGACTACAGCCCAAAGCAGTTAATTATACTAATATCAGCTCAAATTCAAACAACAGTAACTGCCTTTGCAAGAGCAATTGATTACCAGCAACCATGCAGGTTCTACTGCTTTCTCCCTACTGGAAAGGTGATCTGATGAGTCTATGTGCTCTTACCAGAAACCATCTAGCCACTGTGGCACTAAGGTGAAGCCAGGATACTGGGTCTGACCAATGGAAATGGGCAGAAGTGATGCTTATCATTTCCAGGCTGGGCCCCTACCATACTCTCTTCCCCTTCCACAACAATCTCAGAGGTGGAGCGTGAATCCTTGAGTCCTTGCCTGGAGCCGAGCCATGCAGAGTTGGTGCCTAACCTGTATCAAACTGGCACCTGAGCAAGAAATCAAACTGAGCTATTGGGCATATTTGTCACTGCAGCAGGGTCTAGCCTATCCTGACTAATACAGAGGGGTTAAGTGACTGACCCAGATCACATAACAAGGAGTTACTGGCATAAGGATGAAACCCTAGCTCTTTCTGATTCCAAATATGGTGGTCCTCAGCATTCTACTCCACTACTCTTATGGTGTCTTCTATTGCTCCCAACTTTATTTGTGGTCAAATAAATGGGAAAGGAAGGTAGGATGGAAGGAATAGAGGGAGGATGGGAGGAAAAGAGTAAGAGGAAGGGAGGAAGGTTGGAAAGAAAGGAAGGCAAGAGGGGGAAAGAAAAAAGAAAGCAAGAGAGGAAGAATGGAAGAAAAGAAAGACAGTGCTTACTTCTATAGGAGGCTAGGCATTTTAAATTCTCTTCATACCAACCAGCCTTGTCTATATAATGCCTCCCCTGAAAAGAAAAATGAATCAAATTTCGTTTTCTGAGGGCCCTCCCTCCTGCTGATAAAAATCCTAGCAGCCTCTGGTCCTCAAGGCAGGCAGACGTTTAAACCATTTTTCTCTAAGAGAGGCTTCTCTGGCAATTTACTTTCTGTCACTGCCTATGTTTCTGTCTATGAAGGATGATATTTTGTTCACCTTTGGTGCCTTTACCCTGTTGTATTCTGCAGTCAATGTCCCCAAACAAAGCTCACACTATCCATTCCTCAGGTTGTCTCTACTGCTGACCCCCAGGCTCAGAGGCACATTCTAAGTCTTTGGTCTAAACATAATAGCATAATATCATTTCTTCTTAGCATATCACCCACTACTATCTCCTGTTGAGTGAGTGTGTGTGTGTTTAAAAAAAAAAATGTTTCAACAGAGCATCTCTTCTTTATTCTCCATCAATGCAGCATGCGTCAGCACTCAGAGTGAGCCCTGGCTTGACAGCCCTTTTAAAACTTAGAAGAGAAAGGTTCAGGGAGATAGCGAAGAGACAGCGCATTTGTCTGGGAACCTGGAAACAGAAAAGCAAAGTTGGATATAAAGTAGCAACCTTGCTAAGAAGGAAAGTGCCAGAAAATGCCACATTATGAACTCACCAGGACAGTGAGGTAAGTCCTTTTTCACTCAAACTTTGAAACAGAGCAGAGTGGGTAGATTCGGCAATGAAAGCACACTCACCAGGGCCTCTTAGGTGGCCAAGCCACGTATTACCCGCCACAACAGGCTTGCTGTGTGACGTAGGCCAGGCTGAGCTTTCTCTCCTCTATTAGTTGGTGTGAATAGCACCTATGCTGCTGAGGGAATGGAGGCTTTTATAAGTTGGGTATACAATACCTGGCATGTGGGGATCGCTCTTTCCTCATTCAAGTCATCCTTCCTGTGGGTTAAATATTGCCCCCACCATAAAATCTGTCCTCCTGAAAGTATGAGGCAGTCGGGGAAGCTGGTGTCCTGCTGGCAGATAAAGTGGAAAGCCAGAGGGGCCAGAGGAGAAACAGTACTCTAAAGAGAAGCAGGGGCCACGGAAGAAACCTCCCCTTCCTATCCTTGAACTTGCCATCTGGGGGAGAGGCTGAGTTTCTGTTTTATGAGCGGTACCTACTATTTTTTCTCCATCATTCCCTCCTTTCTGATGTCCTAGTGTCTGAACTTTACCCCCACTAATTTGATTTGATCCTTCAAGTATTTGTTGAGCACCTACCATAGTCACTGGGGAAGCAGCTAGCTGAGGAGGCCCAGAGGCTCAGAAGGGGATTGGAGTCTTAGGACTGTGAGGGAAAGCTCCGACATTAAGAGTTTTAGGAACTGGGAACTGCACTTCTGGAAGCAGAAGGTGATTTCCAGGGCCTGTTGAAGTTATAGTATGCAATTTCTTTATTCTACTCAACAGTCATCTTTTGAAGCACGTATGCACTCCTGGTTCCTGGACTAGAGACTAGAGAGGTAGATGAATAAGACCCACTCTTGTACTTCCTCATGATCTGCTAAGCTTCTCCTTAGGGTGCCCTCTGCTTTCCTCAACACCACATAGTCATATATTCACCCCACATCCTTAGTTGTAGTGGTGGCAAAGGCTATTTTTCGTTGCCTGCTGATGTCAGTGTCTTGAGTGCTTCAGAATGTGCTAGACTTTCTCAGGGATCGCTATAGACATGGCAGTGACCCCGTGGTGGCATGTAGACCTCTGGAAGCTAGACGTGGGTCGTGTAGGAAAACTGGATGGGAAAGAGGGGAAGAGACAAAGGAGAAAGGCATTTCAGGAGGAAAATATAATGCATGGAGACGCATGGATCAACTTTATGAGGCCCACCCAAAACAATAGAACACCAGAAATAGTAGCCAATGTTTCCTGAATGCGCACCATTAGGGAAAGTGCTTGCATGGGTTATATTAGTTCACTCTCATCATCGTCTTTGGAGACAGCTGCAATTCCTCTTCCTCAGTCCCCAAATGAGTGACCACAG
The DNA here is from genome assembly GCA_004024925.1 of Scalopus aquaticus. NCBI lineage: Eukaryota > Metazoa > Chordata > Mammalia > Eulipotyphla > Talpidae > Scalopus > Scalopus aquaticus. Next base: position 34,382 of record PVIJ01009989.1, on the reverse strand, counting down.
GACAAATGGAAGTTGAAGAAATATTGCCTTTGAGTGTGTTACAGGTGGTAGCTAGTGGTGAAACTCAAAATACTCAAGATTTCCTATAAATATCTATAATAGCCCCTCCCCAAAATGGATGGATATTTGGGCACTGGAAATTGGTAGTGTGTGCACATGCATGCATGCACGCGTGCGCGCGCGCGCGCACACACACACACACACACACACACACACACACACACACACCCCTCTATCCTGCCCACCCTGCATACATCTTTACCTTCCTTTACTAGGTGTCCATTTGCAAAGTTGATCTGAAAGGCCGTGAAAACAGTTCCATCTTTACTGGGACATGCTTTATAGAATAAGGAAAAAGGAGAGGGTTGGGGATTGGCTTATAGAGCTGCAAGCTGTGGCTGGTAACAACACCCCAGTCTAGAGGTTAATCTTCCATCAGTTGAAGACACTGTTTTCTCAGACATGTCAGAGAGAGGAGCATTTTTTTTCAATTGTTATTTTTATTTATGTCTTTTATATTACTGTATATTCCCCGTAGGTTTCCCACCACCAATTCACCTGTGAAGCTTTACCATAGTCCCCTGTGCTCCCCTCTCCTCTGTTTTGAGACCCAATCCTCCCCCCTCTCTCACTGGTTGAAACTCTTGTATTTGGTTCCCCTATATTCCTGTTATAAGTGAGACCATTTGATATTTTTCTTTTTCCTTTTGACTTATTTTGCTGAGCATGATCCCTTCTAGTTCCTTCCATGTTGCTGCGAATTGCATGTGTTTATCTTTTTTGAATGCTGAATAGTATTCCATTGTGTATATGTACCACATCTTCTTGATCCAGTCATCTATTTTTGGGCATCTGGGTTGCTTCCATACCTTCACTTTTGTAAATAGTGCTGCAATAAACATACAGGTGCATGTCTCCTTTTGAATTAGTGTTTTTGTGTCCTTTGGGTAGATTCCCAAAAGTGGTATTGCTGGGCTGTATGGTAGGTCCACTTTTATTAGTTTGAGGAAACGCCATACGGCTTTCCATAGTGGTTGGACCAGTTTGCATTCCCACCAGCAGTGTAGGAGAGTTCCTTTTTCTCCACATCCTCGCCAGCATTTGTTGTTGCCTGTTTTTTCAATGTGCGCCATTCTCACTGGCGTGAGGTGGTATCTCATTGTGGTTTTGATTTGCATTTCCCTGATTATAAGTGATGTTGAACATTTTTTCATATAGCTGTTGGCCATTTGCTTTTCTTCTTTGGAAAAGTGTCTTTTTAGCTCTTCTGCTCATTTTTTTGACTGGAGTATTGACTTTGTTTTTGTTGAGTTGTGTGAGCTCCTTGTAGATTTTAGTTATCAGTCCTTTGTCGTTGTATTGTGTGCAAAGATTTTTTTCCCAACTAGTAGGGTGTCTGTTTGTTTTGATTATTGTCTCTTTTGCCGCACAGAAGCGAGAGGAGCATTTTTTACCCAAGGCACTGCTGTCGTGGGGATGCAGGTAAATAACTGCATTGTGAATGTGGCGTGAGGGGGAGATGATTCTGTCCAAAGTTGGCAGCTAGAGGGGTGCAAAGAGAAGCTCAAGTCCTAGGAGATTTGGGGGGTGTGGGAAACCATCCAGCCTATGTGTTTGGACATTTCCCATCTGGGGCACCGTCATGGCCACCTGCGGAGCGCAGACATTCAGCCTCGGGGAAGCCGGGAAAGGAGCTCACTGCAGACTGCGGAGTCTGTTTCCAAATGGCACCATCATTATTACCCAGAACCTGGTGCTAAAGGGGTTTCAAATGTCAGTGTGACTGATGAGTAAAAGCTGGCAATTGCCTGCTACCCACTGGGTTTCTCAGAATGAGGTGCCAAGCTGAGGTGGAGTTTAGACCTTAGAGTGGAGGCTCATGGTCTGTGGTGACGATTACCATTTAGGGCCCATTCCCCCGGGTGAAGCTTAAAAATATCTTTTCCTAACTTGTGCTCAACAATCCAACCCTAAATACCCACTTTTGGGAGGTGTCTAACTACAACTTCATTTTGCAGTACCCCAAAATATTTTTAGAGTAAATGCTAAGCTATTGTGATAAATACACAGCCGCAAGCAATATTTACATTTATTTCTTCATATTCAGTTGTGGGAAGATTGTGCACTTTGGGTGGGGAGGTTGGGCCCTAGATTGCTTCTCTGATGAAGTCAACCATCTTCATGATCAGGCATCAGCAGATTTTCTGGAAAGGGCCAGACAGTAAATATTTCCAGCATGGTGATCCATATGGCTTCTGTTGTGTGTCCTTGGCTGCCACTGCAGCACTAATGCAGCCAGAAACTACACATAAACAAATGGACGTGGTTGTGTGCCAATAAAACTTTATTTGCACACACAGGTGGTGGGCAGGATTTTATATAACTCCTATCTAAAATTTGACCCTTGCAACATAGTCAATGGAAGTTTTAATGAGATACTTTGCATTCTTTTTTGTTACTGACTAATCCAGTGAGTGTTACATACTTACAAGACGTCCATTTGGATGGGCCACATCTCAGGACTTCGAAGCATGTGGCCGGTAGCTGTGATGTTAATGTAGCCCCAGAAGCTGCTCTTGTCTGCCTAGCTAAAGCTGGCTCCTTGCACTGCTTCTACATTGCAGCTCATGGGAAAGGGCTCACCTGCCCAGTTGCCTTAGAGTCTACACTCCAAAGTCACAAACATCGCGATTCTTGACTTAGCACTGTTACATGGACAGAGAGTGGGAGATGTAGACTCTAGCTGGGTGGCCATGAGCCCAGAAACTCTTGGTGGAGGAGATGAAGGGGAAAAAAAGATATTATAGACCATAAGTTTTGCCTTACCATCTAAGTTTTCACTTTATTTGTTTTCTTACAACTCTGTTAACTTGGGGTCAGCTTTTGGTTTCTCCCCTCAGGTGTAGTCCCCATAGTTCTCCTACTACCGTAGCGCCTGTGGTCCATCACCACAGTCCCTCGTGTTCTTCCATCGAAGTTTTATGTAACTGTTCAGTGGAGTCTCCTCTGGTTCTGAAATCACACTCTGGCCAAGGGCGTCCATCTGTCAGGGAGGACGTGGGAGGGTTCCTGTGTCAGAGTCTTTTATTTTCTCTGTGGACACCATCCATCCTGGCTCTCCTGAGTCCCTCTCTATCTCCTGCACCAACATGTCACTTGGAGCTCTTTCTTAGAGCTGCCATAACAACTTCCCATAAACCTGATGGCCAAAAAAACCATTTTTTTTCTTTCCCAGTTCTAGAAGCTAGAAATTCAAAATGAATTTAGCAGCAGAGCAGACTCCCTTCAACGTTTTAGGGGAGACTCCTTTCTCGCCGCTTCCAGCTCCTGGCCGTCCTTGAACTGAAGGCCCGTCGCTCCATTCTCTGCCTCCATCTTCATAGCATCTTCTCTGTGTCTTTGCCTGTTCTTACTAGGAACCAGTCATTGACTGTAGGGCCCACACAAAGGGTAGCATGATTTCATTTCTAGATCCTTAACTAGTTACATCTGCAAAGACTATTTCCAAATAAGGTCACATGCTGAGTTTCCAGATATACTTGAATTTTGGACACCATTCAATCCCACAAACGATCACTGGACTCAGAGTCAGGAACTAGAGCTTTCTAACCACCTTCCCCTTGGCCCTGAGTTCCACAGCTTCAAGTCCTTTGCATGTAGGGAAGAGTTGGGGAGCTTCTTGCTGAACTCCCAAATTGCAGAATGTCCCAGAAAACACTGGAGAAGGCCATGGGGAGCAGAGGCCCCCTCATCACCGTAGGTGGTAGAGGGTGTAGGGAACCAGGAGTGTGGGACAAAACTGACACATGGCGTAGCTCCAGATGTAAAAGTGTATCCCCTTTGCCCCAAGGATGGAAAAGATATAAAAACACTTTGCGTCCTGAGATAAAAAGCAACGACAGAAGAAAACACCAATACAAAAGAATAGGATCACCTTGTCTAGTTCTAGGACCCAAAATAAATGAATCTTTGAGCATTTCCTGACAGTTGTTGATTGCCTAGCAAAGCGCCTCCATCCCGACTTGTGCAGTGCTGGTGTCTGCAGATGTGGGTAGAGGACAACCATGTCTGAAAACTGCTGTTATTCCACCGGGAACAGATGGATGAAAAGCTGGTGACCTTGGTGGTTTTGCACGGATTTTTAAAAATCCCTTCCCCCTCTTCCTTGCAATAACATTTTGCATCCAGACTCCTTGCTTTCATTGGGGTCTTCCTTCCACTGGCTCCTTAGCTGTCCAGGGATAAGATGGAGGCCCGCAGGGGATGGGATCTTCCTGTCTCTCCCCACGGGCTATCGGTATTGTCTGCTAACTGTCTCTACGACAAATTCTGATTGGCCAACCTGCAGCTGCTTGCCCTCTATAATTCATTTTTGACCTAGAAGTTAGAGTGATCTTTTTGAAATCCCAACCTGATGATATCACCTTCTTGCTCTGAAGCTGCAGTGTGTCCCTGTTTCCCTTAGAACAATGGCATCTATGTGGATGGCACTGACCGTGGCCAAGCACAGTTCTAAGGAGTTTGACACACACATGTTAATTTAATCTCCCCATTAGAAAATACATCATTCACATGAGCAAACAGAGACAAAGTAACATAGCTAGCCAGTCTAGAGCCTGGACTTGAACCCAAGGAGACAAGCTCTAGACGACATGCTCTTACCTAGCACTGTGGACAATGGCCTCAGGGCTTTTGAAAACTTTGACTTGCCAGCCTCCTCACTCCTCATGCTGCAGCTACACTGGTTTGCTTCCATTTCTCTGTACCCCTCCTGTTCTCACTCACCACAGGACCTTTGCACACACTCTGCCTTCGGCTAAAATTACTCTTCACTTGGTGAGGGTAGCTCCTTCTCAGTTCTGAAAATTCGATTCAGGGAAGTCAGCCATGATCTCTCCTGGTAGATTTACCACCCCCACCACCCCTGGGGAGGCTTTAGAATCACTGAAAACTCCTTCACAGCACAGACCCCAGTTTTACCTCTTGTTGTTTTGGTGATTGCTTTTTAGCTCTTTTGCCTCACCTCTTTCAACCCACTGTAAGATCCATGAGAGCAGAATTCTGCTCCCCATTGTCCTCCAGCTGGGCACAGGGCGGCTCACAGTATTTGCAATAAAGAAATGGACAGGAGGAGATTGAGGAATTGATGATATCTGCTATCAGATATTTTTAAAAATCAGCAATGATGCAGATTACAGAGAAGCTAACAAGAGACCAGGCGATGGAGAAGGTGACAGATGCGGGTCGACTGTACAGTTGTGATACTGGTTCTAGTTCTTGGGTGAACTGCACCCTCTGCCCCGCCGCACAGAGCAGGGTTGAGCAGGCTATGCTGACAGCCCAGAAAGAACTTGATGCAAAGTCCATTCTCAGGGCCGATGTTCCACCAGATTTCTGATGCTCTTTTTTTTTCCCTCTGCATTTTAATGGTTTTGAAAGCAAAATTGATCTTACAACAGAGCTGTATACTTAATGAAGTGTATTTTTTGTTGGTCCCTGTAAAGCAGTTATGAAATCAATGGCGAGTCCCATAGTCATTGGCATTTTGGAATGGAGGTAATTCCATTTGTGGCCTTGGGTGAAGTCTTTGCTTTTCTGAGTCCTAATTTTCTTATCTATTAAAGGGCAGGGGTGCCATAAATATCAGAGATATATATAAAGGCCGCAGTGCAGTGACTGGTACTTTTCATTTATCAACAGAAAGTCTATTATGAGTTTAATAAAATATGTGTCAGATTTGTGTTTTGCTAGAATAATCCATATCCTTGCATGGTCAGTCACATATTTGACTACTCACAATTTTGAAAAGGAAACAGGAGAGAAGATTTGAGAGACTCTTTCTTCTTTACATTTTAATTAATGCTGCATAAAACCTCTTGCTACATCTGGGTTTTGTGAGGACAGCCCTCTCCAGCCCAGCCACCGGGAGAGCGCTGTTCCACTGGCCACTAGGGTGCGCTGTTGAGGCTCCATTCTTCCCCCTCCGCGTTGTGAAGACCACGTGTATTCTACATTGGTTCTTGCTTCTCCCTAACGTGAAAACTTATATGAAATTTGACTCATCGACGGAGCACAGTTTTGTTTTTTTTTTTAAACTCAGGGCAATTACTTGTTCTATTTCCATATCTAATGCTCCTTCCAGTTTATTCTTGGCAAATGTTAGTCAGTGCAGCTATATTTTGGTCAAGGGTTCTTTTGCTCCGATCCAGTAAGTGGAGTAGAATCTTCGTAAAATCATCTAAAGTCTTCATTTGCGTGACTGTTTGTCTTTCACTGAATTGAGCCAAGACATGAGCAGTGATAATAATGAGGCCCTCAGACGATGCTGTGAATAATTATGACGTTATGAAGGCCCGAGCTATACCCTTAAAAGTGCTCCCAGGACCAATTGCTATTTTCACCATGTTGAACTTGGCAGACAAATGTGTACTAAGAATAAGAGAGAAAAACGTGTATTAAGATTAAGAACAGAAAAAGCAATTGCTGAGTGAGGGCAAGGAAGGAGTATGAAGTGGACTGGGCATGCTTTTCAAGTAGAGCCTGGAACCCCTTTTCTGCTGATGGGGGTGGGGGGAAGCCAGTGGAGACGGGGGAAGAGTTCAAAGCCTTTTGCACTGGCCGACATTTGTGGATGTTGGCAAATCCATTCTCCTTTCTATTTATGCCACTTTTTTTTGGAAATAGCAAAAAAACATGGAGAACTTAGTTGGGTGCATGAGGTTGATGGGTGGAGTGTGTGTGTGTGTGTGTGTGTGTGTGTGTGTGTGTGTGAGAGAGAGAGAGAGAGAGAGAGAGAGAGAGAGAGAGAGAGAGAGATCTTCCCAATTGACTATAAAACAACAAAACTGGGTTGTGTAGCTGGATCCCCTCCATTTTGCAATAGAAAACACCCTCACCCTTAGACTAAAAATTGGGAAAAGTGGAATTAAACTCCAACCATCCTTTTGCATTCCCTCTCTAGGATTAACTGTTCGCTCACTGAATTACCACCTCCCAACTCCCACTTTAAGATTAACCATTAACTGGCTTCACCTGCATTGCTGGGACCTTGGGAAAATGACTGTTACATCCCTAATAAAATTCTCGGTGTCTCTCTGAGCTGATAGTGGCATCAGAAACAAACATCCACTGTTTGCTGAGGACACACCTGCTGGGAAAGCCAAATACCTAGACTTGTCCCCTGCACTGCCCAGCACCTCCTTGGGCCTGGAAATGTGAAGTCCTACACTTCCCTCACATTCTTTCACCCCTTACAAAGTGCCAGCACTCATGTATTTCGGGAGCTGGTTGTTTTGGGGGGGGTCTCTCCCACCAACCCCCTTGATAAGCGTCTTGAATAAAACTCCTTCATATCAAGACCATTCTTGTGATTCAGAGTTTGGCCTTCTGGGTGCAAGAGAAAGATCTGGTTTGGTTATTCACAGTTGTAGTTGCTGGGAAGCCCTCCTCCCCATAAAATGTGTCTAGATCTTAGTCTGTGGAACCTATAATATGACCTTATTTAGAAAAAAGATCTTTACAAGGTAATGAAGTTAAAGATCTCAAGATGAGATCATCCCAGATGATGCAGTGCCCCTGAGTCTGTAAACTGAAACCAAAAAAGAAAATTTCACCCCCCACTCCCTGGTCTCAACTAGGGGGCACAGCTGAAGATTCAAGGCACAGCTGGACTTGGAAAAAAGCTGCATCATCAACAAAAGAGTAGCCTCTGGGTAAATCAGTAACCTTAAAGAAAGACAGAATTTAAGGCTTAGGAGGCTGCTAAAACTCCCAGTTCCTGGAAGATAAAGATCTAACCAGATTTTAAACAACCATTTTTATTTTCCTCAATGCATAGACAACATCAAGTAGATACATTAAACAGATACCTGCCTGGACTTTCTCTGTAAAATTCCTTGAAAATGTAAAATATTTTCATTGCAGACTATACAAAATTCTTCACGGTAAGTCTCAGAATTTGGGCATCTTTCCCAGAGCTATCTGGGGGCTGTTCTCAGGCTCCAGTCCTCAATCTTGATTCTTTAATAAACTCACTTACTTTTGCTTGGTTCAATTTATTTAAGTCAACAAATCAATTGACAAGTGACTGATAAGAGAGAGGCAGGTTGGAGACAGCAAAGAGGAGAAGGCTTTGAGAAAAGAGGAGCAGAGCTAGGAGGGTGCCGCCAAGAGCCAAGGAATGTGTGGGGCCAGCAGAATCTGGAATCTCCCTCAGCAGAGGAGTCTCTCTTCACTCCTTGAGGGGGAGCTCATCCTGCTGACACACTGGCTTCAGATTTCTAGTCCACAGAACTAAGAAAACAGATTTTTTTCTTTAAGTCACTGTGTTTGTGGTAATTTGTTGCAAGCAGCTCTAGAAAGTTCACATGCTGGTGTTCTTTTTTTAACTTGAACACTTGGTTTGAAGACAATTCCCAAAGAGAAAGGAAGTTCAGAACTAATTGGAGCAGAGATAGTCATTGAAATAAGTGTCTATTTTCCTCCAAAATCTACTTAAAATAATTTCTCTATAATCGGTATCTAACCGGGGAAATAGCAACCACATTGGATATTTGTAGAGAGGGAATTTAATGTGGGAATTTGTTATACTACTGAGAGGGAGGCTGAGAAATCAAAAGGAGACGGAGACTAGCAGGAGGAGGTGAGATCAGAAGTAGGGACCACGGTGGGCTTAGGTGGTGGGAGCCCCTGCTTCCAGAGATGTTACCCAACGTGTGGTGGGGGTGGGGGGTGGGCGGGAGGAAAATGTTTCCCTCCCTCTGCCCTCCCCTTCCTCCCCATTTCTCTCTTTGACTAAACTCAGTCACTGTTGACACAGAGCTTGAGAAACTGCCTCTCAGGGACAAGGCAGGGGAGGCAAGTCATGTGCAGAGGACAAAGCTGCCCGGGGCCTGGGCCCCATCATGGGGACACACTGAGAAAAAAATGCTCTAGAAGGTGGAATGGCACCTTCTACTTATTTCCTAGAAGATCTGAAATCATTCCTCTCTCCTTTTGTTTTCCCTCTATGGCAGGCAGTGTAATAGCCGCCCCAAAGATGTCCACATTGTAATCCCTAGAACCTGTGAATCTGCTGCCTATTTAACAAAAAGGACTTGTAGGATGTGATTAAATTCAGAATTTTGAGATGGGGGCTTATCCTGGGTTACCCAGGAGGGCCTGATGTCATAGCACAGGGCTTGAAAAGAACAAGGCCGGGGTCACAGACTAACAGGGAGATGTCAGATGTAAGCGAGGTAGAGGGCGATGTGCTTTGTAGATGGTAGGAGTGGCCACCAGCCAAGGAGTGGAGGTGGTTCTAGAAGCTTGAAAAGTATTCTCCTCTAGATCCTCCAAAAAGGAGCTAGTCCTGCCAACACACCGACTTGAGCCAATGAGATTGGTTTTTAGGCATCTGATCTCCAGAACTATAAGATAATACATATATGTTCTTTTAAGTAACTAAGCTTTTAGTAACATGGTAGAAGCAGTAAAAAGAAAATTAGTTTTTTCCTTCATACTTCAAATATTAAGATATAACAGTCAATGTTATATCACTCCAGCAGATACACTGTGCAAGCTGGCTCACTTATCTTTTTTACTCATTTCTTGATGCACCTCTTCACCATAAAAGTTCAGAGTAAAGTCAAAAAAGACCAAAAAAAAAGAATAACAGGGGTTTTGTGCAATTCGAAGGATTACAAACCACACTATTTATAGTAAATGATGTTATGATGATTTGGTGTAAGAGTTTGATTTACATCTCTAGAATCAGATTTAATCCAATATCTGTAGTCAACAGGTAATCACACTGCCTCTGATGAATGCCCTTCCCACCGCATCAGCATAATCACTGTACTTGGGAGATTGGTTGGTATTAATTTGGTGATATTTATTAAAGTCATACAATGTCTTATGCTATTCCTTGAGTGTCTTCATCAAATCAAGCGGATGTGATTCAGCCAAATTAGGCAGGAAAAGGTATTTTCTAAAATAACAGTTCATGCATTTGCCAGTGTTTTTGCAATCTAATTAAGACCAGAATCCTTTCTTTTTCCTGAATTCTGCGAGGAAAGGAAGAAAGAGAAATAGAAAAATGAGAACAGATTCTTTTCTGACCAAGAGATACCAGTAACAATAGTATCATCTAACTATATAGAATTTGATAGAGTGATTTTGCATCCACTTTCCATTACGTTCTCACAACCTAATGAAAGAAGGGTGATCAGCCATATTTTGCAGGGGAAATATTTGAGTATCCATAGGTCAAGGTCATCCCAGTGGTAAACATCTGAAATGGGCTCTTGAATCAATTTTTTTGAAGTTCTATATTCAGGTTTTTTGTTTTTCCTAACTTGACTTTCTGTCATTTAGAAAGACAACAATAGAGAACTCAACAATAGTTTGTACATGTATGTATTTGTTAAATATTCATCACATTCCTATAAGCATAAATGAATGAAAATTGCCCACTTAGTCACCGGACACAGCTACCTGCTATTTCTATGCCTGAACAGTGTGTTCCTTAGAGGCAAAAACTGTCTGTAGTTTGGAATTAAGCAAATGGTCTACATTTGTTCATTCATTCATTCATTCATTCACTCATTCCCCCATAGACATCACTGAGAACTTACCATGAGCAGGCAAGCCCACAGGTGTTACAGCTAAAGAAGACACAGTTGCTTCTCTTATCCATGTTCAGTGGCCTCTGCATAGGAACTGCAGACTTGGGCAACAAGGCTGAGAACCTGGACAACACCACAGACTCCCGAAGCCTGGAGTTGAAAGGGACTTAGGTATTTTCATGTGCAAGAGCATTCAGCTAACCCAGTACAGCTGAGGGTCAGATACACAGACGGATTCAAATCCTGGGTCTGTTACAGGCTAGACTTCCTTGCTGCGCTTGCTTCTTTGGGGATATTACATCCCCTCTGGGCCTGACGTGAACTACAAATGAGCTGACGTCAATGCTTAGCTCAGGCTCCCCCTCCTTGGAAGATACTCAATAGATGTTTAAACTCTTCGGTCACTCTCCCTGCCATGCTTTGGTTCAGATGCTCTCTGTCTGCCGTTACTGGATGTTTCATGTCATAGCTACTTATCTGTATTGGAAGTGCCTTTGAGATTGCTTAAGCAAGGTGCGCATATAGAATGAAGGGACTGGGCATTTTTTGGTAAGTCTTCAAAATGCAGGCCGCAGACCTCATGCCTCCTAGCACTATGGCTTGTTTAACCCCCATCACGTCTTGCAGGGCCTATCAACAGCCTGCTGTCCCCTGGCTTGTTATGTGTTACCTATTCTTAACCTTCCAGAGCTTGTCACGCACACCCCTAAACTTCTGGTGTCTTCCCATTGACTTAAAGCCTCCCACCCTTACTCTAGAAGCCCCTGCTCACTTCCCTGCCCTCCGGCCAGTCCGTTCCCCTTGAGCTCCCAGCAAACATCTCCGCCCCTGATCTGCACCCTGAATGCACTAAGCTCTTTCCTGCCCCAAGGCCTTTTTGCTTCTGCCCTGTCTACTTAGAATGACAGAATGACCCTCCCAACCTCCCCAGCAGGCCCTGCTCATCCCAAGCCACCACCTTCGAGGCAGCCCTCCCTTCTACTCTCCAAACCCCCGTCCAGCTCTACTTCCTTGTGATACAGGCACGCAGCGCTGAAGCCCTGAGGTCCTGCGATCCATTCCGAGGGATCAGTTGATTGGAGATTTTGTGGCTGTGCAGTCATAGGGTATAATCACTGACCCCACAATCTTGCCCCGTACACCCCTGGGCTCCAGCGATGGCCGTGGGGACGCCATCCTATATTCCGTGTTTGTTGACTGAAGCAACATTAAGTGGCACACGCTGCTCCTCACTTCCGTTTACATGTTGCTTTCTGTCCCCTTGGTGGAGGGGAGCTCTTGGACCACCCCCTGCCTCTGTCACCGCCACAGCCCGTGGCCCAGAGGGGCCACAGACACCTGCCGAGGGCAAGGGTCTCTCGGGCAGTGGTTTTTCCTATTGGAAGAAACACTCCTGTACTTCACTGGCAAATTGTGATTGTCTCCTTTTGTAATGGACACGCTTGAATGGTGACAACAAAATAACAGACCCTCCTGGAGGCCTGTGAGCTGCACCAGACAGAGGGGCCAAAAGGTGTATCCCTGGCCCTCTGTTAAACACACAGCGAGGAGAAAGTGTCCCTTAGTCCCGTGACTGCCCATGAAAAGTCCAGGCCGTCAGACCAAACTGGGAAGCATGTCGGCGCCACAGAAATTCAGTCTCAGCCAGAAAGGGCAGGCTCTGTGACTTCAGGATGAGGTGCAGTGGGCGTGACACCCAACAGCGCAGGAACGAGGCCCTCACGTCTGCCCTCCGGTGCCCGGACACTTGAAGAGAGTGGCTTGGAAGGATGGTGACCCGTGTGGCAGGGTCTCAGTACTGATGGTTTGTTTGGGAAACAGAAGCATCTGGAACTTCGACTCAATGACTGGTAGAGAAAGATGATGGATTCTTGATTTGAACCCTGGTTCTTAGGTGATAGAAAAAAATATGACTGTTTTGTGTTATAAAGCACAGATATATCTACACATTTCCTGGGGGAGGAGATGAGGACAAATATGTCTAAGTGTTATCTGAAATTCACCTAAGAACCCAAAAGAAGTTACAACTACCTTGATCTCTTTGTATGTGAAGAAACTGTCTCTGAGATAGAATAAATAGTGTACCCAACTATGTGGGGGAGCAGGGACTGGAGATTCCAAAAGTGCCACATTGTTCTAGAAAAATGTTTATCTCATACAAACCCTACAAGGTGCTTAAGTTCACTGGGGGCATCTGGAATATTCTGTTAACAGAGCCATAAATACATTGCGAGCAGAGTGTTCTTTCAACTTCCCGTATGAGGACGCTTCCTGATGTCGCAAGGGCTCCAGACCCTGACCCTGCCTGGACTTTTCTCAGGGCTAAGAGACACTTTTTCCTTCAGGGACTTGTCTGTGGCACCTCTGAGAACTCCCAGTTATGTCATCAGTGTGTGCTGTCTGCTGGTGAGAACACAAGGTGGTGAGCCCGGAGGAATTAGACTGAAGCGAGCACGGAGAGGGAGAGAGGGAGAGCAAGGGAGAAGAGCAAGGGAGAAGCGCATCAGCCTCCTAAATGCAGGCCGCTGAGTGGATGACAACAACGAAGCCCAGCTCAGTCTCCCGTGCTGTGTGACTGGGATGCGCTACTGAACCTCTCTGAACCCCACTTTCCCCTTCTAGGAGAAGGGTGTGAAGAATAGTGAGACATTCTGAGAATGGGGCACCCAGTCTCTGCTAGAGAAAGGGCTGTGGTCTCCATGCTCAGCCCACCATCCTCCAAGCTGAACAGTCCCTCTCCCCAAGCATTCTTCCACCCCATTCCCATGTTTGCTACACCCTAAAAGATTCACTGAGTTGGGTGTGGAAGAACAATCCCCAAAAGGCCCCCATGTAAGTTTCCAAATGGATCTACCTGCTATAGGTCTCACATGAGAAACCACAAAAGTACTAATTGGGAAAAGAGTAAATGCAAAGAAAATCATCACATCATATGAAATTGTTTTCAATGCTCTTGAATACTTTCAGAGGCTCAATTTACATACACGTAGCGTCATCATTTCTCATTATTCTTCCCTGCTCATTAAAGCAAAACTCTTAAAGAGTCTTTCCTTACCCTCCCTTTTTTAAACTAGTTCTTTTTGCTGCAGGTACTTGAATTAACTAATTTCCATTCTTTGATGCACAGGAAGTAAATCCCCTTGTTACACTAGTGTTTTGGGCGGCGGCAGCATTCTTCAGCCTCGCGTGCTGTTTTCTGGCCTCCTCTTCTGCCTGGTTCTTCAGTGTCCTGCCCTCGGGAGGCAGGGTGACGGTGAGAAATGGCAGCAAGCTACCACAATGGTCAGGAAGAAATGGAGGTGGATTCTTATTGCCACTCCTAGGCTGGGTGAACCTGGAATGTTGCTTATGCTCTTTAAACCTCAGTTTCTGGTGTGTGGGATGGAAACAGTGATCCTTTATGTGAGAATTAAATGAGCTCCTGTTTGTTGTAATTGTTACTATTCTTAGCAAGTAAATCAAGTTGGAAAAAACGAAAATGAAATTTATTGGCTCATGAAGCAAAAACTCAGAGGCCTGACTGATGACATCAGCAAAGGTCACCCCTCACGAACTTCAGGGACAGAAAGGAAGGGCCAAGCCCTGGGTTCTGCAATCCTTCCCCACTTTTCACATTACTCCTTCTGGATCAAAGACCCTCTGTCATGTGCCTACACATCATATACGTATTAAGGGAAAATGACCCTTTGTTTGGGCATTAATTTTCAATTATTGGAAAACTTTTATTTTTGGTTGAAATAGAGGATATTTATTTCACCTAATTGCTTTTTCTTCTGCAAATTATGTTTATTGAAGTCAAGTTGGTTTACATCATTGTAACTGTTTTGGGAGCTATAGGTTTAAAACTTCTGCAAATGTATGTTTTCACACCATACCCACAAATAATCCTTACCACGTTCCTGCCTGCTATCCCCCCCATTCTGGTTGTTTCAGTTTTGCAGTCAGACATCAAGGGTTTATTTTCAGTTGGGTTTTGTCAGACCGTTTGTTTTGTTTCTTTATATCCCATATGTAAGTTAGAGCATCTTCCTCCTTTGGAATTATTTCACATAGCATTATCTCCCCCAGTTCCATCCCTGGTGTTAAAAATGGCATGATACATCTTTTTTTTATAGTTCAATATTATTCCATTGTATATGTACACTACATAAAGCAAAACACATTTATGATCCTGGGGTCCTTGGGTACTTAGGCTGCTTCCAAAACTTGGCTATTGTAAATAAGGCTGCAATGAACATAGGAGAGCATATAGTCCTTAGAACTAGTGTTTTTGCATCTTTGGGGGGGTACCTAGGAGTGGAATCATTGGGTCATATGATTAGTCTATTTTTAGTATTTTGAGGAATCTTTCCAATAAAAGCTAGACCAGTCTACATTCTCACCAACAGTATAGGGGGTACCTTTCCCCACATCCTTGCCAAAAGTAATTGTTTCTCATCTTTTGATGTGGGCCATTCTACTGGCTGTGAGATGATATCTCATTGTGGTTCTGATTTGCATTTCCCTGGCTATAAGTGACGATGAACATTTTTTCATGTGCCTATTGGTCATCTGTCCGTCTACTTTGGAGAAGTGTCTTTAGCTTGTCTGCCCATGTTTTGATTAGGTTAATTATTTTCTTTTTGTTGAGTTGAATTCTTTATGTGTTTTGGATATTAGCCCTCTGTCAGATGTATTATGTGCAAATATTTTCACCCATTCAGTAGGGTGTCTTTTTGTTTAACTGATAAGTTTTTTCACTGTGCAGAGCTTTTTAGTTTGATGTAATCTCACTTGTTTATATTTGCTTTTAATTCTCTTGTCATTGGATATGAATCCCCAAAGACATCTCTGAAGTCAGTGTCATAGAGAACTTTGCTTATTTTTTCTTCAGTGCCTCTTTAAGTTTTGGGTCTTATATCCATGTCCTTAATCTATTTTGAGTTAATTTTTCTGTAAGGTGTGAGGTGGTGATCATGCTTTTGCATGTATGTTCAGCTTTTTGAAAAACTCTGATGTGTGTTTTGAAAAATTTAGATATGTGAATTTATTTTTACAACTGGAAATTTTGTGCAATATAAATACAGATAAAGTATTTCTGATGCAAATTTAGTTCTCTAAGTATAAAATAAGCTACTTATACCATACTATAAATGCATAGCATGATGAACGGTATTTCAGTGATTCTTGTATTGATTACGTGATGAATAGCTTGATGTTTGGGTTGAACTGTGTCCCCAAACTCCATATGTTGAAGTCCTAACCCTCAGTACCTCAGAATGTGACTCTATTTGTAATAGAGTCAAGGGAAGATGAGGTCATCCTGAAGTACAGTGCATTCCTAAGCCAACATGATTTTGGCGTCTTTATAAGAAGAATGTCACGTGGAGGGAAGGAAACACACACGGAGGGAAGACATTGTGAAGACTCAGGAAGATAAGCCAAGGAGGGCCAAAGGTTTCCAGCAAGCCACCAGAGCTGGAAGAGACCTTGAACAGATCCTTCCCTTCCTGCACTTAGAAGGCGCCAGCACTGCCAACACCTGGACTTCAGATTTCCAGCCTCCAGAGCAGTGGGGCACAACTCTGCTGTTTCAGCTGCCCCATTTGTGGCACTTTGCTTACATCAGCCTAGAAACCAATACATTTGGGTTGAATAAAGTACATTGCTAATTACACCTTTTTTACTTTTTAAAAATGTGGTTACTAGAACATTATAAAATTGCATATGTAGTTTGCATTATATTTCTATTGGACAAAACTTCTCTAAAGGAAAAGTACAGGTATTATAAGCATATAATTCAGGGAGACTTGACCTACTTAGGGAGTTCAGGAAAACTTTCCTCGAAGAAAGGATGTTTAGACTGAGATCTAGAGATTCATTAGGATTTAATTAGGTGAGGGAGTGGGTGAGTGGGTTATGGAAGGGCAGAGAGCTCCAGGCAGAGGGAATGGTTGCTCTCTCGTTGCAGAATAAAATCTCGACTCTTGGGTTCGAGCCATCCCCAGGAACAACATGCCAAAAGTTGTCCAAATGAGACAGGTTCCTGGCAGTCACTCAACATCTATGGGGCGAATTATTCCCTGCAATCCCACCCCAGGCAGCTGAGGGGCGCCAGAGCACAAAACCATGGATGTGCAATAGTGGAGAAGACTCCAAAAATGTCGGCATTTATGGGGACCGTGTATAGTTGAAAGCTTAGAGTAAATAATTAACCTAATAAACAGAGTTAAACAACCCAGGCACACTCAGAAGATGAGATGAACTTGTTACCAAATGTAATGATTTCTAGTGACTGAAACATTCCCTATTCATCACTCAAACAAAACAGCTTTAGAGTACCCTCACAAGTCAGTGGAGGTTGTGAATTTCAGGTGTTCTTTTCATGATAAGCAATAGGACCAGGTTTTATTGGGTTTTGGGAAATAATAATCCCAACAATCCCACAAGGAACTCATTGAGTTGAAAGTGAGTAAGACCCACCACATTCTAATGTCTGCACCCCAAAATGGAATGCCTTCTCCATCCACCACAGGATGTGAATCCAACACTCTGAACTGAGATTGTGGATGAGCTGAGAACTTAACTCAAGATGACAGGATGAAAGGAAGGGAAGAGAGAAGCAGATTCACATACTCATTTCTAATCTAAGCCCTGCTGCCTTTAAATACATCTGATTTCTTAACTTGTGAAGAGATTTCCTCTACACTTTGAAAAATGGAAATGTACATGGTGAATGCTAGAACATCTTTGAGAATCAAATTTTGCATGGAGTCCAATTCTTCTCTCCCTTTGTGCTCCACTGAAAGCTCAAACATTTGAGAATTCCTTCAGTATAGTGTTATTATTCATTCATTCACTCACTCACTCACAGAGTCATTCATTCATTCGTTCATTCAAACTTAATCACCTAGGGAGGCCAGAGAGGTTGAGCAATTAAGATCACAGAGCCAGGAGAGTGACAGACTGTCCTTTCTGGTTGAAGTATCAATCCCTGTGGTGAAAGCAGAGTTTCAGAAGCCAACCTTCACACCATGTCAGGAACCTCCTCATCTTAGAGCAGAGATCCAGATGACACCTGAAGCATCCTTGGTCCTCCCTGACTCCATTCCAGGTGCTCCAAATCCCCGGGCAGCCCAGGGTGTAGCTCAGTCACACCTTGGGGTTGCTGCGGTGGGCATGTGCTCTTCCCGCCTGCACTCACTTGTTCATCCAACACATATCCGAGAGTCTCTGAAGTGTCAGGGGCTGTGCTTGGCAATGGGTCTGAGATGGCAAAGCAAACCTGGGGTCTCTGCCCTTCAGCCCCCAGAAGTGTACTTCTCAATGCCACCCATTCATCCATTTGTTCTGCAGTGTTTACTGAGTGACTACTCGGTGGCAGGAGCTTTTCTGGGTCTCCAAAGACAGCACAGAGCAAGACAGGCAAAGTCTTTGCCTTCATGGAGACATCATTCTAATAAGGAAAACATTAAAGAAATGTTCCAGCAAATAAACTTAGACTGTGCTGAGTGAGGACTTGCTTGCGAAGAAAAAGCTGTGTCATCCAATGGAGGGTGATGGAGATTTTGTTTTACATGGGATGGGCAGAGAAGGTCTCACTGAAACAGTCATCTGTAGAAAGACCCGGAGGAAGAGAGGGGTGAGCCACTTAGCGAAGATGAGTAGTAGGTTGTTAATCCTCCCAAGGGTGGGGTTGGCAATGAGAGAATTTCATGTCAACTCAGTCCCCGCGCCGTCTAAGTGGAGGAAGGGTCATTGATGGGATGGGGGTGTCCCAGCATCCCTCAGCCCGCTCCCTTGGGCTCATCAAGTTGGGTCTGAAGTTGCCCACTGTCCCCTGGGCTGGAGACAGTGCAGCCAGGGCACCACGGAGACCAGCTGGAGCAAAGTCAGAGTGACAGAAAGGAGACAGACTCACCACACGACATCACATCCTTCCCACCTCCTTGGAGTCCTTCATCCCCTGAGGAGCCGGGAGCATCATTTCCCAGAACGGCTTGACCAGAACCTAATTATCCCTGGAGCCGAGAGCTGAGCAGTGGGATTCCTGTCACCTGGCGCTGGGAAACGGGTCAGCAGCCAGGACAGACTGTGCCGCCCTCGCCAAGTGAAGGCTTGGCCAAGCTTGCACGTCAGGGCTGGCCACTCGCTCCGCTCCGGGACAGAGACAATTGCCCCACTGAACAGACCCGTGTCGGCATCTTATTTAAAAAGAAATAATAAAAGATTAAAAAGGAACCGTGGACATTTCTCTCCTAGAAGGGCAGGAGAGTGGCAATCTGCCCCTCCTACTTACTCACCCAAAAGGCGCCCAGAGGGCAACTCTAAGGCTGTGACCTTCTCATTCTCAGGCTTGACAGCACTGGAAGCTCCTCCTCTGCCTCCCTCTGCATCTGGGACAGGCAGCTCTTCGTGCTGCTGCTGTCTTCCTGCTGTTCTTCCCCAAGGCCCACAGCACCACGCACTGAAAAGCCCAGAGTTCCAGGGTCTGGGATTCCTAGGGGCTCATGGGGCCCAGGCCCATCCGGTGACTTATCCAAAGCCCAGCAGTTGGTTGAGGGCACAGCCAGACCCAGGTTCTTCCCTCCCCTCCGTCATCTCTCTCTCCTACCCCTTGCTTCCTCCTTCATTGTTTTGGTCTCCCCCGAGGCTCCTTGGGTGGCAGCTAAAGAGCTGTCATCAGCCCGTTCTCTCTTAGTCAGGGCGCCCCTGGCCCATGGAGAACCTGACAGATTTGCCTCAAGTATCCAGCCTGGGAGAAGAACCAGAGCTTGGCCCATGAGTCTGAGAATTCCCAGGACTTGGGTTGCCAAGTCCCTGCGCTGAGGGCGCCGTGCCAAGCACGTCTGTGGCACCTGGTGTGCACCTGACAGGACAGGGCTCCTTTGCTGGCTTTGACCAAAGAACAACAACAAAAAAACCACTCATCTGAGCACATGCACTTGGGTAGTTTTTCCAGTGACGGGGGAATCAAGAGGAAGAACTCGTAGCTCAGGGGGGCGCCCTCATCTCTCTTTCTGTCTTCCTTCCTTCTCCCTATTTCTCTAGCCCTCCATCACCCCAGTGCTTCTTCTTCTACAAGGCATTTAGCCAACCTTTGGAGTCTCTCACTCAGTATTTTTCCCGGCAGGCCCATCGCTCTCCCTAGTGAGTAAACATGTTTCTGTCTCCTCACGCAGCAAGGGTCCGACCCTGTGTCTCTCCCTGCCTAGCCCCAGCCTCTTGTTTGCAGGTGTAAATTCCACCAGGTTCCGAGGCGTGTCCACCTGGCCACCTGCAGTTCCTTAGACGCACAGGACAGAACCCGCTGTTCTCACCTGGCATTTCTCCTCCCCATCCTGGCGTGTGCCCTCCCGTGCTAAGTCACTGTTTTCAAATTCACTTGCTATAAGGTCATGACAATTAACATACAGAAACCTTATCCAGTGACATCAGGAGGCCAGAAGAGAGCTCCCACACAGCTACCTCAGCAAACTGCAGGAGCCCACAGGGCCTCCCTCTCTGACAGGAAGTGGTGCTGCTTCCCTCCCTGGGCAGAGGGGGGAAGCAAGAGGCATCGATATCCAGCAATCCCTCCAAAGAATATGTAAGGGGGTGCTGGTCTCAGAAGCTCACCATGAGACTATACTCATCAAACTGTCTATTTGTTATTGTTTGTGAAGAAACCCATGTTGTTGGTGAAATAACTGCTTGCTTTTTATGTGAGGCCAACAGGGGACAGCTTAGGATAAGAATGAGTTTTTCAAATCAGAAGACCCAGCTTTGATTCCTGAACCTGCCACAAGCGCAAGCAAACTAAACTCTCTGAGCCTCAGACTCTTTCCCGGCCTGCTTCCTCCCTTTTCTGCTACAGGCCTTCCTCTCTAATAAGCCTTTTGACTTTCAATTCCTGCTCAGCCTCTGCTTCCCAGTTCCAAACAGCACATCACTGCACACCAGTGTCCCAAGAGTCTAGAAAGAGCCAGAAGGAAGACTGAGCTTTCCAGGCAGAGAGATTTCCAGTCTTCATTAAGATAAACTTTGATAAGGGGCCTGGCAAAAATAGGCTGGACCGATGTTCTCTGTCATTCTTGCCAATGGCGCTGATCAGTGGCTTTGCTCATTTTACCTTCCTCAGGCATGGTGTCCCTCCCTCTCTGTGCTGGTTTGGGGCCCCTATGTCTATGACGGCCAGCTGCAGCGAGGCAGCCTGCGAAGCCTCCAAGTTAGAAGCCTCCCTCTTCTGTGCACTTAAAGTCCTCTGAGTTATTTGCTCCTGCTGAGCGGTGAGTTTATAGGGGGAAATCACTGCTGGTAGTCTTTGGGTCCAGAAAGACCCGAGCACCTTCTGTAACAACTTTTACTGAGTTCCTCTCAGTTTCTGTGAATGGATCAAAACCGACTTTCCCTTCAACAGCAACTATGCTGTGGTTTTTTGCATTCCCTCAGTACTTGCGCAGGTATTTATCTGTTGCTTACATGCAGCTCTTTGAGGGCAAGGCTTAAACCCGACATCTTCATAACCTCAGTCCTCCCCCAGGGAAGCATCTTCAAGTGCCCCACAGATACTTTGAAAGTGCTCCGGAGATGTTTACTGGGTCAGCCCTGAGCTGTGCAGGGATGGAATTCCACACGCGCAGTTATCAGCTCCTGCTAGCAGAGTTTCTAGGAAGAAATCATCGCTGCTATTCTCTTGGGTCCAGAAAAGCTTGGAGATCTTCTGTAACAGCTTTTACCTCATTCTTCTGGGCTCACGTGAGCCGGCCAAGCCCAGATGTCCTTCCACCACGTCTAGCAGACCCAGGGAAACACGGCTCAGATGTCTCTCTGTGGAAGAACTGGCTTCCCAGGGCAGAAATGAGCTTAGCTGACAGCGTCCAGCTGTTCCCGATGCTCCTGAGCTGGCGAGCCAGGTCACGCTTCTCTCAGGGATCCCCAGGACGTGACGATGAAGACCGTGACCCAGTCAGCCCTGTCTGCCTGTCTCTCTTCTGAGTCCCCAGGGACTGTCTGGGCTTTGTGGGGTCTGCCCTCAGTCTGATGGCTCTCCCGCCCCCCTCCTGCTGCTCCCCCTCTCCGATGACCGGCCTTACTCTCTAACAAACCTTTCGTCTTCAGTTCCCACTCAGCCACCGCTTCCCAGAGATCTCGAACGGCACATCACCGCAGACCGATCTCCCAAGAGAGCCTAGAAAGAGCCAGAAGGAAGAATGACCTCATTTTTAGGGGTTGCACACATCGATGGCAGATGAGGGAATACAAACTCATTGGACTAAACTGGCAGCACCAATTTTGGCCACTCTATGCCCATCGGAAGCCCTTTCCAGGGCCTGCCTGTGTACAGAAAGGACACAGAGGGTCCTTTGGTTTTTATAGGGGAATCCAGCTGTAATTACATTGTCCAAAATATCATAGTAAAATCGATCAGAGAGACGGCTATTCTCGTGGCAAATTTTCTAGTTTCCCAAATGAGTCTAAAAACAAGACATTATTGATGAATCGTATTATTCCTCTCAGAAGATAAAAGATAAAAATAAATAGTGCTGTCATGGATCGTCCACCCCAGGGAACTTCTGCAGTTTGTCCTGGAAGGACGGGTTGGAGAGCGCTGCAGGCATTTTTTCCAGCTGGTCTCCTTTCAGTCTAGAGGCTCCAGGATTATCCCTTATCTCCAGGGGTGACTGTGCTTTTTCCTTTCCCTGTCCTTGTCACCCTTCAGCAACTCTCTCTTGGCTCCTGGGGATTCTTGCCTCCAGCCAGGTCTCATTTGCAGGGAAATTTGCAGAGCTCTCCTATCCTGCGCTTGTCCTTTTGTGCTCAGCTGGAGCCGCCCGGGCTATTTGGACAGGTTCATCTTGTAGGTCACACGTGCCTGAGAGTATTGGAGACCCACACTCTGCAGACTCAGAAAATGGTCTGATTTATCATTGCTTTTGGACAATGATCCCACAGCGGAAATATGCCTTCATCCGCGACATGTAGCAATTTCCATGTCTTGGCTGATGTGAATAATGCTGCAAGGAGCTCGGGCATGCAGATAGCTCTTTGTGTTTCATTTCCTTTAGATACATGTCCAGCAGTGGGATTGCTAAATTATATGGCAGTTCTATTTTTCATTTGTGAGGAACCTACATACTGTTTTCCATAGTGGTTATGCCAATTTACATTCTCACCTACAGGGTACAAAAAGAAAAAGATGTACTTTTAAGTAACTTGAGGCAAGATGGAGGAAGAGATGACAGGGCTTCTGCTTTCTAGAATCTTGTGGAAGGCATAGATAGGCTTTTTTTTTTTTTTAAGCTCATTCCCAATCCTTGCTCCCATGCCCTCAACAGAGGCCCCACACCTCTGTCTGTCTCAGTCTTTGACAGCGTGTCATAGGCTGCCTGGTCTTAGCCTGCTTAGCCTGTCCATACCTCAGTTTCTTCCTCTGAAAATACCTGATCCAGGCTATTGTGAGGCTGCAACTGAGATGATGGGGGTGAAATGTCCTCATTAGCTGTGAAACTACAGAATAAATGTCAGATTTTATCATTGCACCCTTCAGAGCTACTTTATTTCCACCAAGCAAAGTAAATCTCCCCACACAGGGATGTTGGTGCTAGAAACAGATGCAGATTGTTTTTTAATGGAGGGCAACCCTATGTCTGACATGAGCTAAGTTGCCCTGCTGAGGGTCATCTTGGATTTTCAACTACCCTCTTCCTTCAGTGACTGCCCCTCTACCCGCCCTACCTTCAGTGATGGATCATCCGCTCTCCTACAGAATTAGCAGTCCTCAGGAGTCACATAAATCCTACACTCCAAAGTCATCTTAATGATCGAGAACAAGGAGTCATGAGGTCTGTGGAAGGGATGGACATTTATCTCATTCTGGTCCAAGTATGAGAGAGAGGGAGGATGGGGTAGATTGTTCTAGAGTCACAGCCACCATCTTGCCCTCTGACTGGGCTCCTGAGATTCTGCCCAGTTCTTGGAGCTGCAATCCAAGTGTGCAGAATGGACACCTGGATTAATTGCATGTACAGGGAAGGCCGAGGAGAGCAGGAGTCCACAGCTGGACCTCATCTGCCTCGCCCACCATTGTTTTTCCAGAGTCGGCATTGTATCTGGCCCATAGGACCGGCTCAATAAATATTTGTTGAGCTGTTAAACTAATCTTTTCACATCCACATGTATAGCCACATCCATTTCTATTCTCTGTGATATCCTCATCTATAGATCTACAGAGATTTGTGGCTCTCAGTGAGTAGGTAGAGAACAACTAGCTAACTGGTTCTGCCTGTAAACTATTGTCACTTCATCAACTGATTTCATCCTTCAAACAATCCAGGTGGATGGACATTTTCCTCTCCTATTTGCAGAAGAGGAACTCAAGCCACTAGAAGAGATGTGCCAACTGGGGTGCAAACCAGAGCCCCCTAACCCAGTCCACAGCCTCCACCATACCAGTGTCTTTCAGTGCCAGGTCCTGAAGAACTCAGGAAATGGAAGTATGCGAAACAGCCCTTAGGGTAAGTTCCGGAGACTTTTCTTCAGAGCAACTCTGAGATGTGGGGGGAGGGGTGGAAATGGGAGAGCCACGGCCAGGCCTGTAGGTAAATATGGAAGCTTGAGTTCACTTTCTGATGTCAGAGAACTCCCTCTGAAACTCCCCCTTGGTTTTTACCATAAGCCTGGGAATTTTGTTCAAATATAGACATCCTCAAAAGCAGGCCAATGAATAAAGACCTACAGGGGTTCGATGTGGATTGATTCAGATTTTTCCCTCAGAACATATGTTGCTGTGGGCTGGGTGGCTTGAGCAGAGGTGTGAGACCGCAGAATAATCAGAGGCTATAGGACGGAAAATGACAGGCCCAACATATCTTTAATTTTGCTCTGATTAAAATTAAGTTGAGATCAGAGCCATAGGCTGTAGTAGCAGGGAACTTGAGTGGATAGATCTCCTTTGAGAATGCAAAACTTTAACTGTTATTTATGGGTAAGAGAAGGCCTGCAAGGATATTTACAAATCCATTATTATAAATGTAAGTTAAATCTGTATTTCTTTGGTAACTCATTCTCCTAAAGTAGAATTTCTAAGTCTGTTTGCTGAGAGTAGCAGACATCTCCATACAATTATCCTACTGGCTTATACATTTGAGACTGTGAAGTTTTGTGGGTAGAAGCTGTCTTGTCTCGAGGGATTGACTTTACTCACGGACCTGCTGTCTATGACTCACAGATGCATTTCTCATCAGTTCAACCCTCTAAAAGACTGGGCACATTCTCCTAGGAGTAGGAACATAGCTAAAGGCATTTTGTCTTAGAAATGTAAATAAAGTGATGGATTAGGGTGCTCTGGAGAAACAGAGCCAACAAGATAAATATACATATGAGTGAGGATTCATGATAGCAACTGGTCTCTGGAGGGATGGAGATTACATCTCATGACCTGCTGTCTGCAAATGGAGACCTGGGAAACCAGTGATGCCATTCAGCTTGGTCCAAAGGCCTGAGAACGGGAGGGGAGAGGGAGTGGGTGGCATCAGGCATGATGGTCTGAATCAATCCCAGTTTGAATCCCAACACTCAAGAGGCAGGAGCATCAACCTCCGAGGGCAGGAGGAGGTGAAGTCTCAGCCCAAGCAGAGAGGGAATTTGCCCTTCCTCCATCTTTTTGTTCTATTCGTGCCCTCAGTGGATCCCATGATACCCACCTGCATTGGTGAGGGTGATCTTCTTTACTCAGTTTACCAATTCAAATGCTAATCTCTTCTGGTGATGCCCTATCCACACACTCAGACATAACGTTTAACCCGCTTTCTGGGTATCTAAAGGTTCAGTCAAGTTAGCACATAAATTAAGCATCACAAATAACTCTTGTAAAATAAAATGACTTGTAAAATAAAGTCACTCTCACTTTTTTTAAAGTGCAAACTTTCAGACTAAGTAGGAGAAAGCAGATGACAAAGATAAAAGCATATCAGAATGAAATAGAAAAAAAGATTGGAGGAAGTCATCAAAGACTTCACTTGGTTCCTTGTGATGCTAATAAAATAGATAAAAGTTTGGCAACATTGACCTAGACAAGAAAAATGATCCCCCAAATGTGCAGAACTTCAAGATTTCCTTGACACTCACTGAGTTTTACCTGCTTGTCGATTTCACCCTAAAGTCACCCCATGTGATGTCTGAATGGACTAGTTAGAATCGTTTGCTTGAAATAGATCAAGACCCATCTTTGACAAATGAAGCAAAGAAAGGGGACGTATTGCCTCACAAAACCGAATATTTGAATGGATGGCTTGAGTTGAGGCCCAAATCATCAGGATCCTTTGCCTACAGGAGTTCCTTACTCTATCTCTTTTTAAAAGATTTATTTTTATTTATTTATGCATACAAGAACTGGAGTGTAGGCCAGAGGTGCAGGAGGTGAGAGGGTTCACCAGAGACAGAGTGGGGAGCAGAACAGGAGGATTTACTAAAATACACTGCTGAGGGGAACAGAAAGGAAGACAGGAGAGGTCTGCTGTGCCATGTGCCATGTGGGTCAGCTCCCTGGCTGGGGATCAAACTCATGCCCAGTGGCTGCCAATAGCTTAATAACACTGAGACTTAACCCCTGAGCCACAGGGAAGCCCGGGTACCTTACTCTTAATGTCATTTGGTTCAACGTCATTTCATTATAATGTTGAAGAGGGAAAACAGTTGCTTCCCTGCGGGGGCCACTGCCTGTGTGGGTTTCTCTGGGCACTTTGGCTTCCTCTCACAGCCCAGAGATGTGCACATCAGGGCTGCTGACACGTCCCGCTTGTCTTAGTGGGTGTGAGTGTGTGTCTGTCCAGATTTGGTGTCCGCCTTTGCCCTGAGCTGCTGGGAGAGCTCTGGCCACAAGCAAGCCTGGAAAAGCGGCCTCGAGAATGAATGAACAAATGCAGGCATGCATGCAAATGGTTGTTTAATATTAGAGGTGTTTTGGGTCTTTATTTAGATGTTTAGTGAGATTTTTGTGATCAGAAATATGCTTCAGCATATGAAACTCTTATTTATGCCAATTAGCCTGTTTCAAAATTGGAACCATTACACGCCCTTCTGCTTAAAGTCTCAGTCCCCAAGAACCTATGGATGATTTTAAGTGAGGTTTTAATGTACAGGTTTCAGGCTCCCATCATCCTTGGCTAGTGGAAATGTGAGACCATTTCCCAGGGTTTCAGGCATTCAGCTCAGTCAAGCTGTTCTGTTAACCCTGTTTGCTCCGGTTGGGGGTGTGTTTATCACTGAACCTGTCACTGTGACTGGGAGAATGGACTGTTCTGGGATGTTCTAGATGACAAGTGCAGTGGGAGATGAAAGTAGTCACAAAGTGAGCCACAGGAATACTGTTACCGGGCAGCCCCGATATAAATGGGGCGCCTGTGTGTGGTTTCTCACCCGTGTGCTTAAAAGGGACTTAAAGACTCAACTGCAGACACACACAATAAAATTAATAAAATTAATTTACAAAAAGGGAATTATTTACAAAATTATTTACAAAAAGGGAAGGGGAAAAGATAAAGAATAAATTGGTGAATGCGTCCTACCAGTTCTGCTGAGCTGGAATCTTATGGCCCACTCAAAAACCTGGCAATCCACAGCCACGAGCAATTGCCCCCTCCAAGCTCCAGGTCTGGTATTTAAATCCCAAAACCATTTCTTAACTCCACCCTCAGTTCTCAGCATCCTTCCTTCTGTGATGGTGGCATTCTGGGATTCTTAGTCCTAGGTGTCTTGGATCTTTCTGGCTTGAGGTGGGGGTGGGGGCCTGGGACACGCCCCTTTCCTGAGGACCTCCCTCTCACAATAAGACCTAGAGGAGGCATCATCCCCTCCAAAGCCTGTGTCCTGTTGTCATGCAAAGGGGCAGGAGTGTTGAGGGACACGAATTTCACAAGTGTCCACCATACTAGGGATGGGGAGGAAGCGGCAAAGGGCACCAGAAAGCACAACCAGGGTCCCGAGGACCTTTTAGCCGAGTTAGGAAACTGTGTGAGGTGCCTACAGGAGGCCCTAGAAGAAAATGATTGAATTCAAGAGAGCAGGCGGGGCCGATCCAGAATGGCTTCCAGACTGTGGCATCCACTGAGCTTCTGAAAAAAGAAATGGTGGGAAGCCAGAGCAGCATCTCTCTGGCTCAGCAGCCAACCACGAGAGTGGCATGTTGTGGTGATGGGGTCAAAGTGGGATTGGCAAATTCATCAATTAAAAAAATGAACAAGAACATTTTCTGTCCTCCCCACCCCACCCCGCCTTGCCCCCATCTTGCCCGCACCTTGCCCCCACCCCTTTTAGTCTCTGGGAGTCTAATTTGATTTTTTTAATTTATTTATTTATGCATACAAGCTGGGGTACAGGCCAGAGGTGTGGGGGCAGCGAGAGGGTTCACCAGAGACAGTGGGGAGCAGAACAGGTAGATCGACTGAAATACACTGCTGAGGGGAGCAGTGCGTGAGGCAGGAGAGGTCTGCCTCGCCATGTGGGAGTCTCCCCCGCCAGGCATCAAACTCCCCTGCTGCTGCTGACAGCTCCAACTGCGCCACCAGGGAGGCCCTCTGAAAGTCTAATCTGTAACCATTCAAACCAAGTGCCTTTGAGGTTTTGATAAATAATTTTCTTTGGTTGTTACAGCAAGCATCAAAGTCAGAAGCATTCTATGTTAGTGAAGGTTTCCCAAAGTTCATAGTTCCTGTGAGACGACCAATCAGGAGTTTGGTTGGAAAATGGGGAACAGGAAATTAGAAGCATGATGAGGAATCTGTGATTCTTACAAGATTGGTTTAGAATTTGAAGTATAAATCTGGTCTAAAAATAGATCTGCAAAGTACAATATAGTTAGTCACACTTTTCTGTGAAGATTTCTGTTGTTCCTTGTTGATTGTACCTGAGATAGCTTCTCGTTACTATCTGTTCCAAAATGTCATTCACTCATTCATTCATTCATTCATTCATTCACTTACTTTTTCAGTCAGTCAATCATGGATCCAATACATTTAGGGCTTATTGAGAGAAATTCAGTGTTTCATCTAGAGGATGAAGATTTCTGTCTACCACTTCCTTACCATTCCATCTGGTCATCTAGCTGCCAATTCAGCCTCTGTGTGGATGCCTTATGGACATTTGAGAGTCTAGTATCAAACACTTCCTATCTCTTTCCCAGTCAAACCCTTTTCTCTTGTAGGCTTTCTTCTTGCAAGAAATGGCACTTGCAGCCACCCACGGGCTCAAGCTAGTCCTTGAGAGGTATACTTGACCTTTCCTTCCACTTCACACCTAAGTCCAGAACTCAGGTTCTCAATCAATATTGACTGAATGAACTGACAGTAGTTGAGTGAAGGTGAATGAATGACTGATGCTGGGAGCTGCCTATCCCTGCCACTCCAACTTGCTCCATTTTATCCCCTATGTGAGCGTATCACAGACACACAACTCGAGTAAATGTGCATCTCAACAGAAATTCACATTTTGAAAAACTCTTGCTATTTCCTGGAAACAGATTGTGTCTCTCTGATTGTCTGTTAAATTTTTTTAAACTGCTGAAGATCTTGGAACCAAACCAAAGTCATCTGCATTTCCATTTTTATATCTTGATTTATAAACTGCACCTTATAATTTACAAGCACTCACTTACTTAGTGTCTCTAACAGAGCCGAAACAAATACATACCCTGCCAGCTATGCTACCCAAGTCTTCTTGCTGTACTGTTTTCTCAGGAACTTTCTAGTTTGGAGAGGATAAGCTGGAGCTTGCACTAGCTTGGGGAGGGCAAAGAGAGTAATAATAAAAATGTGTCCTATTTATTTAGGGAAGAGAGAGCCAGGGCTCATTACCCCCTTTTTATAAATGAGAAAACAGAGGTTGGACATGGAGATTGCACAGCCAAGAAGGTTTACTTGTAAGTGGTGAAGTCAGAGTCTGTGCTTATGCAGTTCCTCATGCCAAGGACTTTAGTCCAGAGTCTCTCCACCTCAGCACCAGTGACATTTGGGCAGGATGGTTCTTTGGTATGTATCGTGGCATGTTTAGCAGTATCCCTAGATCCTACCCATTGGCTGCCAGTAACACCCATTCCCCATGGCAACCCCAGATGTCTCCAGATATTGCCAAGTGTCACTCCTGAATGAGACCCACTGTGCCCTTATCCTTGATTAAAATAGCAGCGCAAAGGTTAGGAAAGCTCATCTCCTTCCACAGAGCCCCCTCCCCTCCCCCTTCCTTCCAATCCCAGGATTTAGTTTAGAATGGATCTGCCCACAATATCCCATCGACCTCTGAACAAATACAGGTGTCCCTCCATATACACTATGGTTCCATCCTGATAAGCCCATTGTTAGTGCAAAATATTGTAAGTGGAAAATGTTGACCGGGAGTTGTGGCTCACTGAGGCTGCCCAGCACCACACAAGAGTAACTTAGCTTGGTTTCTATTCAACATGCATCACTTTCACGTCATTGTAAGGTCAAAAAATTGCTAGCAGGGCTGTTTTAAGTCGCGATCACCTGTATGCAGTACCTGCTGAGTGGCACTGGACATTTTATAATCTCGCTCACATTTAACCTCAAAGGTAGATACCAATGTTGCATATTCTACATGCGAAGAAATCAATGTTTAGAGCGGTCACTTGTCCATGATCCACAGTTAGTAAGTTGGAGATGCTGACCCCAAACTGTCATGTTCTAGGGGTAGAGTTAACCTTCTGAAGCCTTCTTCAGGCCAACACAGCTGAGTACCGTATTTTCTTTTCCTGGGGTAGCAGAAAACTAGAAAAGCCTTGCTCCCCTTTGTAATAAAGCTGCCCACCAATTAGATCTCAAGTTTTCAGGCTACATAAAACTTATCTTAAGACTTGTTTTTGAAGAAGTGGCCCTGAACTTGACTCTTGACCCAGCTCCTGCATGACTGTTAATGGAACTTGCTTGACCAATGTGTGTGGGGCTGTGGGAGGGAAGGTAAGCTCAAGCTGCATCTGCAATGATGAGCGCAAGGAACTGCCGTCTTCAGGACAGCAGCTACTCAGGGGAGCCTTGGGCTTACTTGTGATTGACTAACCAGTTTTTGCCAAGTCTCAAAACACCCTCATTCCATTTTTCCCCCTTTTCTCTACCTCTGCTCCCATAAGCCGCTTCCCTCTTCAGGCCTAGGAGGCAGAGTTGAGGTTTTCCTCTTGTCTCCCCACCAATTGACTTTGCAATAAAGCTTTTACTTTTCTTCCAAGCTGGTGTCATGGTTTCAGCTCTCTGCACATCGGGCAGCAAGCCTGTGGCTCAGTCACACTTTCAGGTGGACCCATGACCCATGATTATCCTCCCCAAACTGTGTTGTGTCCTCAGCACCAGGCTTTGCTGAGTAAACTGTGAAATGGATGATGACACAGTGGCCTAACCATCGTGACCAATTCTGGGGCAGGATCCTCCTGCCTGTGTTGTCGTGTGACCTTCAGCAAGAGAAAAATTCCTCCGAGCTCAGTTTTCTCATCTATATGATGGGAAGACCCTCTTCTTAGGGGTAGATGTGAGAATTAAGTAAGACTGGTTCGCATTGAACCAGGTGCTGAATAGTGACCTGCAATGAATATCTAATTCCCTCCTTGAAGTGAAATGCAACGACCTGCCTTCAATTTCCTAGGTGTATTTTGGTCAGCCTATGACCCCACGTATGGTCGCGGAATTGTTTCTTTAGGGCTACCTGCCTGGCTATACTTCAAGCTCCCTGAGGACAGAGCCTGAGCCCTTCTCCCATCCCAAGGTCGGCCTGGTAAGTCCTCAGAGTGATTACTAAAGAAGCAATAGTATTGATGATTCCTGGGGACTAACCATTTGCTTTGGGTCTCACCTTTTCTGGGTGTAGCTTAGCGTATGAAATGGTTTTCCTTCTTTAGTAACCTGATAGTGCTTTGGATCCCCACTCTGAGTAGTTTGTACTATTAACCATTATTTTGGTCTTGCTTTGGCTATTTTCCTTGATTTTCCCTGTTTACACAGCTTTTGGTAAGATTCAAGAGCACTATATGGAAGGGGTAGGGCAGAAGAAGGATTCAGGAGCACTTGTCCCCAACTTCCATCTCAGGTTCCAACCCCAGCCCTGCCTAGCCTTTACTAGTGATACTGGGAAAATGGGGCCTTTCAAACTTAGGCAAAGTCAGTGCCCCAATTGCTTACCGGTCACTATCTTGGTTCTGCATCCACACGCACAATTGCAAGACTACTCAGGCTTAGGGAACAATAACAATGGGATTTATTTAACAAACAGGGACAAGCAAAGAATTACTTAAGTCAAAATATGACCGTTTACCTTACTTAAAGCGATGTCCAGTCCTTTAAGTCCTAGAAAAGTAACAAAGGTGGTGTCTTCCCACCCCTGCTGATGTGGAGCTCCTCTTCCAAACAACAGCCACGTTTCCACAATGGCATCTTCCTTCTTCTGCAGACGCACAACAGCCAGAGTGTAGGCCAGGTTCCAACTCACGAGGACGACACAGAACACAACTGGAGATGCTCCCGAAACTGCCATGGTGCCCCAGCACAGCACCAGGCCAACAAAACTGCAAACAGCAACTATGGCGGCCAGATGGCCCCACAGACTGCACTCACGCATTTTAAGAAGGCACCTGCTTCAGGCCTCTGCCTTCTTCCTTTGGCTGCAGTAAAGATAAAACTGGGAGCAATTTCCTTTGCTTCGCTACTTGCAAAGCCTCCAAAGTTGCTGGTCCCAAAGTCACTAAAGATTTCAAACATGCTCAATCTAAAACTCTATATCCCGGCGGCTCAAAAACTTCTGGCATCTGATTTCCAAACTCTCAATCTTGGCGGCTACATTTTCTGCCGCTGATTCCTCTATTCCTACATCAGGACAACTCTCTCTTCCCCTTCTCCTTCAGTCCCTTTTATTTCTCCTCAGACTCTCCACCCCAAACTGCAAACTTCGCATTTTCCCTGGGGCTATTCACTCTCATCAGCAAACCTCCAGGAGGCACGATCTCCACTGGACTTTGGACTCAGCCCGGTTACACTAGAAGGTCACCAGCCAGTTAAGATGCTCTCTGTGCCTCAGTTTCTTCATCAGTGAATCAATAAATTATTAATAGAACCTATCCCAAAGGGTTAGAAGATTAAAGGTAGCTTCCAGAGAGTGTATCACACCCTTAATCTCTATGAACAATTATCCCTGTCCTCTAATTGGGGGGGGGGGGGTGGCTAGTGAGCACACTGAGTGAGGGAAAACTTTCCAGATTTTTTAGCACCATAGCAAGTTTCTGGCAGCTGCTTCCCACCCTCAGTCCTCAGAAGGACCACGCCGTTGTGGCCACTTTCCTTTTCTGTGTTCCCTCTGTGGGGAAAGGTAGGTGGCTTCTGTAACCCCAGGATGCTGTAGGATGGTGCCAGCCCCCACTCACCATCCTGCCAAACTCAACAGCATTCAGTTCATTTTTTTCTCTTAAAAATAAAGGCTGCATATAAGCTGTATCTCCAAAGCACCCAGGTCAAAGTCTCCCCATTCAGTAATCAAACCAGTTCCTCCGGCCCTACTTTTCTTTGCGGGGGGTAGGGGGTGGGTGGGGTGTCAACTTTTGGCCCCCATAAAAGGAGCCTAGTGTTTCCCCCAATTATATTGAACTGACCCAAGGACTGCGGGTACCTTATCCATTGCTCCTCCAGGCCCGGGGTGGGGGTGGCGGGTGTCTCGGTCCAGGCCGGCCCCTCCCCCAAGGTCACCTAACTACTCTCTTTGGCAGCTCCCGGGGAGGGTCCCTTAGGGTCGCGTCCCAAGCCCCGAGGGCGGGGTGGGGCGCAAGGGGGGCGGTGCCAGGCCCCTCCGCCGCGGGGCGGGCGGCCGCCCCACATTCTTCATTGGCCAAAGCGGGCTGCGGGCGCGAGTGCTGATGTCAGGCGGGCGCGAGTGCGGCGGGCGCAGCGGCGGCGGCCGCCCAGCAGCCCGGGCTGGGGTGGGGGGGCGCCGAGTGGGGGTGGCGGCCAGCATGCTGCTTGGCTGCGGCTCGGCCTCCCACACCCGCGGCGCCCTCATCTTCGCCAGCAGCGGCTGCGGCGGCGGAGCAGCGAGCGGCGCCCGGCTCTGCAGCGGCGCAGGGTCCGAGCGCGCGGCGCGGCAGCGGGGTCCGGGGTCCGGGCGGGGACGGGGACCCGGCATGGCGCTGCGGAGGGGCGGTGGCGACCGCGGGGCGCTGGGGCGGCTGTTGCTGCTGCTGAGCGCCGCGTGCCTGATCCCGCCGGGCGCGCAGGTGAGGCGCCTGGCGCGCTGCCCCGCCACTTGCAGCTGTACCAAGGAGTCCATCATCTGCGTGGGCTCTTCCTGGGTGCCCAGGATCGTGCCCGGCGACATCAGCTCCCTGTGAGTGAGTGGGACCCCTCCGACCCCCGCCCCGCCCCACCTGCGCCGGCCGCCGCCAGGGAGTTGCTCTGGTTCTGGGACAGCGCGACCCTGACTCCACTCCCCAGCCCCTTTCTTCACGTTTGGGTGGGGGGCGCGCTGTGCTTGGTGGATGGAGTCTCGGCCCGGAGCGGGGATGGAAGGCGGCCGAGATCCAGCGTCAGGGAAATCAGACAAGTCTCTGAGGCAGTGTTTCTCCAAGTGTGGCCCGCGGGCCATCTGCACCAGACCCACCTGGGGGAGCATGTACCTATGCAGATTCCAGGGCCGGTGCTGAAGCTGGGTCTCTGGGGTGGAGACTTGGAGTCTGCATTTGGCAACTCCAGGTGATTCCGGGGTGCATTAAAGTTTGAAAGGATGTGTGTGTGTGTGTGTGTGTGTGTGTGT
Organism: Scalopus aquaticus; assembly: GCA_004024925.1. Classification (NCBI taxonomy): domain Eukaryota; kingdom Metazoa; phylum Chordata; class Mammalia; order Eulipotyphla; family Talpidae; genus Scalopus; species Scalopus aquaticus. The sequence goes on along the minus strand of PVIJ01009989.1, from coordinate 27 downwards.
GTGTGTGTGTGTGTGTGTGTGTGTAGG
>PVIJ01009988.1:8388-63329 GCA_004024925.1 Scalopus aquaticus | reverse complement strand
ACTTAAAATCCTTTCAAAGTTTTAAGAGAATATAGAATGTTTCCCACATTTATTTTGTCTTGTCCTATTTCAGTGAGGTCATCAGGGACTAATGTCCACTGCATCAGACCAAGGGAAAAACTCTCTATATTTCTTATTTTATTCCTGAATTAAGTCAAACTATTATAGAACCACATACCCAGATTCCAGTAGATTAGCATCTATAGGGCTGTTTCTTCTACATTACATTTTAATATAATGCTCTCAGTCTATACTGAAGGACTTTAGAAGAATGTGTTTTATGAAGTACTTCATACATTTACTATAAAGAAATGGCTGAAGGTGTATGTTGCCAGTGGTACAGGTTTTTCTTGATAAGACCACTGGAGGAATTCTTGGTATTGGTAAGAGGAATATCTTTCATTTTCTGAATAGTTCCTTTCTTTTCGTTTTGTGGAAAGCACAATTTTTTTCTGACTGGTTGCATTTCTTTGATAACAGTAACCACCAGAAAGCTCAAAGTTTGCATATGCTCTCAACATGAATTTAAGATTTTACTCTAATTCCAATGTTATCACAATTTTTCCTTATTTTGATTTTCCTGGGTGTCTTAATTGTCTTAACACACTTTATTACTTTTAAAAATTCTTTTGTCTTTTACAAAAGCATAATAATCAAAGATGTCAGTTTACAATATAATAGTAAAATCGCTTACAAAAATACACATTACTAAATAACAGAGACCAAGAAAGAACAAAAGGAAACTGACAATTATATATCTGCCATTATTTCTGAATGGTAAACTAATCTTTCTTGTGGAATCACCCCTCTTCCTCCCTATCCCTCAGCCTGTCAGGAAAACAGTCATCCATGCCTTGGCCAGTGACTACCTGAGTCTGTGGTGTGACATAAGCCAGGTCATCTGGACACAGCAGGGATGTATCGTGACACGCTTGTCAGTTTCTTGCTAATGAGTTTCCCTTCAAATAGAAGATAAAAACCAGGATAATGCCGGTAACCTTGCTATTTGGTTATTGCCTACATGAATAATTTAGACGAAAACAGAAATGAGAATTATGGAATTATTTAGGATTGTGAATTGGATTATGCCTGAAGTATTTTAGATTTTGTCAATTGCTAGTGAAATTTCAAATACCACGATTACATGTGAAATCAGAGATGAGTTAGCCTGAGTTCTTCTCCAGAAAGAGCAGCCTGTGACAGTATTTTAAAGCAGTTAGCATATTTTAAGAAGTGATCTCTAGAATTAAAACAGGGAATGAAGAATTATTCAAGAGGAGAAAATAATAAATGTGTTTGAGATGGTCATTAAGGTACAAAACTGGGGTTCAAACTATAAAAAGACACAGGTGGAGGAAAACGAGGGCCCCTTCTTTGATAACTAAACAAGTGACCGTCTTTTTCCTATAGATGCAAAGCTGCTCTTTGAAATATACCCTATTGTACTTTGAAACTCAAACTGTAAATTACAAAGTCTGGAAAAGAGAAAAATCAGGGTTTTTTTTGTTGTTGTTGTTGTTGTTGTTTTTTTGTAAGCTTATTCCTGTGACCTTCATGAAAGTCTTATTTCTGCTGCAGTTGAAACAGGTCTGTCTAGTAAAATAAAGGAAATCCACGTTGTTAAGAAAAGCTCTTTCTTCCTGAGAGCAAAAGAACAGAGTTTGATAACCTGGAGCTTCACAGGTTTAGAATAGCTGCATTTTCTTCTTTAAGTTTATTCACCAAAATCATAGAGAATGAAAGCAAAGCTGGAGGTAACTGGAGGCTTGTGCGTGATCCTGCCCTCATGATCCCCCTCTACGCACCTTCCTGTCATTCTCTCTCAACCAGACAGAGGTAGTAACTGCTCCACTGCGAGGCACTATTTCCTGGAACCTCCTTGGGCAAGGGCTGAGTAGTCTCCATCTTCACCCTTAGCAACTTACTCAGAAGTTACTGGGGGTAAAAGGCCTACGCCATTAGTTGAGGGTAATGGAAATACTCAGAGCACCAAAGAGTTTTCTGTAAAAGGTAAGATTCCCAGGCCAAAGTCTTGATGAATGACCTAGGATTCCTCACTAATCTTTGCCTTTGGAATTTGACCACAGGCACAAAAACTGACATGTTGCTAATATTTTGAGGGAAGTAATTTTCCTGAGCAAGCCTGAAGGAGGCTATCAGATCTAGCACAGCTCCATCCACCCCTCAACCTCTGAACTCCCAAATCTACACCCAGAGGACATGAGGAAAGGATGTTCATTTTCAAGAGAAGGGATTTTGCCCTCCTTTGGGCCCTTCAGATGTGGCTGGGTGATATGAGCAGAAGGAGCTCTTCCTAGAAAGCAGAAGGCTGGGCATGGAAGGCATCCCACTGCCAGGGAAGGGAGTGTTGCTGGCACTTACTGTGCTATGTTATGTGATTTGGACCAGTGATGCTGGGTACTGTCTCTGATTCTTTTATTCAAAGTGGGAGCTTGGGTTACAGGCTGGCCCATTTTATCCTATTGTATTTTACTTACATTGTAAATAATGAAATATGGTATTAATTTCTTATTTAATTACACCAGCCAAGATACCATTTTTCCCCCTTGGTTTAAGCTAGTTTGAATTGCTTTCTGATAGTTACAATCAAATGATTTCCGACTTTTGTACTGTAGAATTAACTAGCAGTAAGGGAATGGTTAAGTAATTTATAGTATATCCATATGATAAAACAGTATGAAGCCATAACTTAAAAAAAATGTTAATTGGGTAAAGGGGGTTGAAATCCTGTCAGTGAAATAGAGTAATGCTCATGACAGAAACAACGAAATAAAAGGACAAAAACCATATAAATAGCATTACTTGAGTATATAAAGAAATTTGTATATAGAAATTATTGAATGAAAATATGACAAAACAGTAATTGGATAGGTAGATTACTAGAGAATTTTATTTTCTTCTATATTGTAGTGTTGTCCATTACGCAATAATTTTTAATGTTTATGAATAACACCGAATTAAAATTAAAATTATTTCAATGTTATAGCTTCATTTGCCCTATGATAACAAAACATTTCCAGTTACAAAAATTGAAAATGTGAATATAAATTTACATATTTATAAAATCTATGTAAAATAGTTCATTTTCTTAACTTCAAGAGAAATTTGATGCAGTAAATAGGTGAATCGCTTGAAAAGTCACTCTGTACATATCCCAAATCCACTATCAATAAATAGTTGGTTAAGTGCTGCACTGTGGAGCTGTCAGCAGCGGCAACGCAATTTCGATGCCCGGCCAGGGAGATTCCCACATGGCGCGGCAGACCTCTCCTACCTCACCCGCTACTCTGCTCAGCAGTGTATTTCCGTCGATCTGCCTGTTCTGCTCCCCACTGTGTCTCTGTTGAATCCTCTTGCTGCCCCACGCCTCTGGCCTGTACCCCAGCTTGTATGCATAAATAAATAAATCTTTAAAAAAATAGTCGGAAATATTCATTTCACAGCTTATCTTCTTATCAATCAATAGAAACTTAAAGACAAAAGTGTGGAATTAGTTATCTGTCTCATTCAAACTGAAGGCATAAATTACCCTTTTGACAGTAACAGAGGAACAATGATAAAGTCTAAGCATGTAATGGCAAAGAACTCCTTAAATTTTGATCGATAAATAGCTGTAATAAGTGCCTATAGAATAAAGAGTTTGGGTGACCAAGAAGCTGCTGTTATCAAATATTTAGAGAAAATAGGAATAGAGTCACTGTGATTGATTGCTTACTAGTGTACTAAAGAATCTGAAGAAAGAAAATGATAAACCCAGGACTTTACATTTCCCGTTAAAGGTATGAATAAGGAAATAGAAAGATTCTAGGACTTCCTAAAAGAAAACCTATCTCTGACAGCTACAGAGTTGAAATTTTTGAAAACCATACCCAAAATATTCCATTAAATTTTCCCATTATTTTAATTGTTGATATATGATATATTAATATAAATTGTGGATTAGCACTCCCCATGGTTGCTTTTTATTTTTTCCCATACAATTACTGCCTTCCAATATACCTCATAATTTTACTATTATGTACATTATTTCAAATTGATTTCAGCCTCCTCAAATCTGAGTAGAATATAAACTTCATCAAATAAGCATCTGAACTTTCTTTTTTCACTAACGTAATCCAAGTGCTTCAAATAATACCTAGCAAATAGTCTGCACTCAAGAAATATTTGTTGCATTAATAAGTGAATACTCTAATAATTATGCAGTATCCTGACTGACATATAGATTTGTTCTGTATTTTTTCTCCTTTATAGAAATATTGGCAAAAGACGGCAACCTTGTGCAAAATACTTATGCAGACACAATAAAAAATTTTAAAAGTATAATTTTTAATGTTAATTGCTTTTCTTATAAAATAAACACAAAGATCAATTGAAAGCAGTTTTAATCTCATTTTTTCTAAGGACAAAAAATAACTTATAATAGTCAGCAACAATAAAAAAAATTCTCTACCCAAAATGTCATGCATAACCTTCTTTCATTGATATTACAATTAAGTGAAAATAAGGAACTATAGAGTGATTTTGGAATCTTTAAGATGTGTTTAGTATTCCTTGATAGATGTCAATTATGTTTAAATTTATATAAACCAGGGGCAAAAGTGAGAGTTGAATCCAAGAAGTCTATTCCAACACCAAAAAATATTTTTTTTCAAAGAGTCAAGATTAACTGGGATTGACCTGCGTCCTGGAAGGTCGGGAAGACTACAAAAAAACACATTTCAGAAAACATTTCCTAATATGATTGAGGGTGCAGACTGGTGGTTTATGTAGTAATGTAGAGCAGAATGTCCATCAAGAAATCAGAAAAACAGACATGATCATGAACCAGTGACCAGGAAGTCAGAGCAGAGCCCATGGACAATCACCCTCACAGTAATGTTTTCAAGACATGTAAAGACCTCTACCTTTTACAAAAAGACTTTAATGTTTGGAGTCTGCTATCAGGTTCCAGATGTTTTTCTTCCTTATAAGGATTTCATTTGTCAAACTCTTCTTTTATATGAGCAACAAAGAACTATATAATTTAAAAGTAGCTATGGGGAATAAATATAAGAAATTTCTACCTGTTTCAAGATGCTACATTTTCCTCCAGGAGAGACATCTTAATTTTGCAATATACTTTACCAAAACATGCCCAATTGGCAAAGATTCCAAATAAGGTATAATGGTTTACAATTCAATCCTTACTCTAATATTTTTGTTTTTTCATTCAAAATGACTACATTTAATAATCTGTAAATAATATTCACAGCATCATTTACAAGATGGATGATCCCAAAGTTTGCTAACAATAATACTAGCAGCATGATCAAAGCAGTACCCATAAACACTGACTTGGCTTTGTGATATTGTTCATGTCTAATCACAAAATCAACAAATGGAAGAAAGTCATAAGCAGCACCCACTTCCTACTAGACATGGAAGTAGTAATCTATTAATATTTTTAAAAAGTTCCTCAAAACCGTGAACTTTTTTATATAAGGAACATTTTACAGTGCCAAGCATAGGTTATATGTAAAGATGAACCATTGTACTTAATTGGCAAAGATTACCATGTGTATTAGTGTTGTGTATCATCATACTTACAGAATTTTTTTTATTCTGAAATCACTTACATGCCCATATCCCAGATATTTTCAAGAATAGTTCCCCATGTCTAAAGAAATCATTGTTCAAGGAAATGACGGATACATGAATATATTTATGATACATACATAAATATCTATCCACATATATGTGTACCATCTTGATGAGTCAAACCCCAGTTAATTCACAAAAAATTACAACAAAATACTTTTATAACATGGACTAGATATATAAATTTAAGCTGTAATACTCTCATTACCAAATGATACACTTCCCAATCAGAAAATGTTTAGTGATACTAGAATTCTCTCTGTTTTGCCCCATAATACTCCTTTGACAGAACATATTTTCAGAAAAAAAAATTATTTGTTGATAAAAATATTTGTCTTCATTCTTTTTATTTTAAAAATAATTTTTTCACCATTTACTGAAAAAGGTATGTTTAAGTGTCAGGCAAGGAGACCAGCCAATCATAGTTTACACGTAAATAAACTGAAGCAATCAAATATAAGTGATATGTCTGAATAAATTTGTAGCAGAACTATAATTACAACCCTTTCCTTGAAGCAATGCTTCCTCCTTGGCCCACTGGACATTCCATTGATCCTTGCAGATTGAAGAATGGAGAGGATAATTATTTATTTAGTTGAAATGTAAATATGATTTTAAAGAAAAGGAATAGATTCAGAATTTCAGGAGTTGTTTTTTTTTCCCCCTTTCCAAATGTCTTAAATCCGTTATAAGTCCTCAGTTGTTAGATTGTGGTTAAATGAAACATAATTATCTGATAAATCTTTGTAGTGTGGTCTGATTTTTCCTGTAGCAAATCCAACAACCTGAACCATACTAACACATTTTCTGGCTTCCTCCCACTGAAAGAAATTATAAGAAAGTGAGCCATTCTTTCTGTCCTGGGGCAAATTTTTGTTAATAGCTAAAGTTTTTGTTTGCTAGATAAGGAAAAGAATAAAACTCTTGGCATTTTTACAAGCTTAAAGCCACAGATAAGATGTTGATTTTCTTAAAGTAAAAAAACAGAATTACTTTTCTGTCCTTGAATCTATGTTTAGCCTATAGTCCTCAATCTGATAACAAGTCAATCACAGACATCTGATTTCTAGGTAGTGACAAGCAGACATTACAGATATCTGGTACTTGGCAAGAAGAAATAGCAATACCCACCAGTGCCCAGATCTGTCACTTAAAAAGATAGTTTACATGTCATTAACTCTAAGGAAAGATTAGAAAAAGATAATGCACAATGAGAGTCATCAACTTAAAATTTCAAGTAAAAACTGGACTGAGAACTAGGCAGGTCAGTATTGAAGAAACATTGCTAGGTTATTCTTAAGAGTATGAAAGATCAAAGATAGAGACTCACTTTGAAGATATTAAGGTCATGTGAAAAGAGTTGGATTGTGGCCAATTCTTCTCTGATTCAGAGGATTTAAGAACAAAATAGGTTATAGATAAGCATTCTCTGTAGACAAGAAAGTCTGAACTTCTAACTGAGATAGATCTTTGTATCTTAGTATTCTTAAGAATCTCCTTCTCTGGTGGTCACCCAAAGTACAGACTTCAATCAGACAAGAATGGTTAAGTGCGAGCCAGCTTTGGTAGCTGGTGAATAGAGTGACTTCCATGCTCAGTTTTAGTTTTCAGATTCTAAATGTAAAGGTGTCACAAACTCACATAAAAGAAATGTTAGTGATGAATAAATAATAGCACTTGGATATGGAAGACTGCCTACTTCATGTAACCATACTAATTTTACTTTTTATTATGTTTTCTGACATTTTATTTGTTTCTCTTAATTGTTAGAAAATTTCACGAGAGTGGGTTGCCTATTATTCACAAAGTGAAAATAAAGAATTTGCAGGTTTGTAGTTCTTCCACAGACTAGCAACATGGCTTTAGGCAAAATGCTAAATTTCTGTAACACAGTGAAGAAATTAATAATTGAAAGTTTCAAAACTTAGTCATTTATGAAAGCACTTGTTCTTAATACCTGATATTCCTTAAAGCTGGGTTTGTTGATAAACCTTCACTTTCTTTATGTTCAGGTAAGATTCTTTTCAGTATTTTACTATTCTTTGCTTGTTAGTAACAAGTAAACATTACAGAATTCAATGTCTAAAACTGTTAATGTCATGTTTACATTGAAGATAAAAATTTCACTGGAAAACATAAAAAATATAAGTCACATTCCCTCCCAGTTTATACCAAATACTCTTAATATCTCCTGGTTTTATAACTAAAGAGTAGTTCAAGATTAGTTTATGGATGCTATTGTGTTCTTATAGTTATTTTTTTCTAATTAAAACCATGACTAACAGCTTCACTGAAATAATTTTCTTACTATATTTACTAAAATTATCTTGGCACTTAGCTTTTATATTAAAGGCCAGGTGGCAAAAACATAATTCTGGAGGAAGTAATAAAATTAAATATTTATCACCAGTTGTTAAGAACCTTGGAGCATTAACCTTTGAAAACTGGGCCTGGAATGGAGGAGTAGGGAGAGGTGGGAATGGAAATGGAAACAGGGCTTTAAGGTGTTGTGATCGCTACAGCACTAATCTAGAACTTTCTTCTCAACAACAATTTGTAGGTTTACTTTTTGGGGAGGCATTATTTTAAGCTTTCCACATATTTTTGCATAATGACATCTTAATATTTATTCTTTTTTAATTATAATCAGCATGCTTTACCTTTTCTCATTCTTAAAAATTGAAAAAAAATCTTGCAGATATGAGAAATTTGAATCTGTGAAACAGTATTATTCTTTGTCAAATAAAACTCTAAACTGGAAGTGTTTAAATGATTTTCACTAGTCACTAAAAAAGGATATTAAAGATGGTTATTTTGGTACGTTTCCTAAGTATAAATTACTATTGTTATTTTTCTTATTTAGCTTTTTGCATGGCTAAATATTAAAATTACTAAGAGTAATGAGTAATTCTTTCTGTGGAAGCACATTTCATTAAGAATAATCAGTTTAACAGTTTGAAAGTGAACCTGTGAAAAGTCTTCTGCTTTCCCAAATCTTTAGATGGAGCTCTGGTGTGCACACTAACCTGTTCTTTCTAAAGTAGGCACATAAATAGTCCTATTTACAGGATAGGGAATAGTTCTCCCATAGTCTCACGTCAACTGTGCAGGTCTTCCATTCACCTGGCCTGTTTATAGAATTGCATTTGCATTCTCAATGCATGTCTTTGCTTTAACAATGAAGTACTCTGGTAACTTTTAAAAAGAGTTCTGTTTTCCATGTTATACACTCTGTTAATCCCAGAACACTGCTTGTCAATCATGGCTGATATTATGCTTCAGCTGTGAGGTAACAGCAACACTGTCAGCTTTTCAAGAATGTGATTATTACATACGGCATTACACAAGTTTGCTTGTGTGACCACGTGGTGGGGATAAGATAAACTATTTCACTGCCAGGTCATTTTGGCTATTAGGTTTTAGACCCTTCTATAATTTTTCATTTGGTAATTATGCTATTAAAATGATAAAATGGAAAGAAAATAGTCAAGGCCCTGTGCATTCTTGACTAATTAAATCTTTGATACTGACTTCTAGCTTTTAAGATGAGTGGTTTTTATTGGTTAATTTGTATGATTGCTTTGAATATAAAGTGTGATGGGTTTCATCGTTTTGTGGTGGTTATTTATATCAGTGTTGACTGCTGGGGTATTACTCTCCTCTTCTTTCACCTCCCCCTCCCTCTCTCCATTTGGATATTCTTATTCCTTTAAATATCATTTATGTCTACAGGCACATTTCAGAGATATTGTAGGCTTGGTTCCAGAAATAAGCCAATATTGGAATAAAGTCAGTTGCATGAATTTTTTTATTACCCAGTGTATATGAAAGTTTTGTTTACACTATACTGTAACCTATTAAGCATGCATAAACATTGCATCTAAAGAGAAAAGTAATGTGTATACCTTAATTAAACAATACTTTATTATTTAAAAATGTTAACTATCATATAAGCTATAAATCAGTCAATCTTTTTGCTTGGTGGAAGATCTTGCCTCAATGATCATCAGTGTTGACTGACTGGTGTGATAGTTGCTGAAGGTTGGAGTGGCTGTGGCAATATCTTAAAAACAGCAATGAAATTTGTATAAACTGACTCTTCTCAAAATATTTCTCACAGCATGAATGCTGTTTGATAGTATTTTACTCAAAAAATTTCTTTCAAAATTGGAGAAAATCCTCTCAAACCCTGCCATTAAATTTATGTAATGTTCTAAATTCTTTGTGATCATTTCAATAATGTTCACAGCATCTTCAAGAGTAGATTCCATCTCAAGAAACCACTTTCTTTTATCATCTATAAGAAAAACTCATCCCCTTAAATTTTTAAAATGAGATTACAGCAATTCAGTCTTATCTTCAGGATTTAGTCCTAATTCAGTCTTCTTGATATCTCCACCATATCTGCACTTACTTCCTCCAGTGATGTCTTGAAACCTAAAGTCATCCATGAGGTCTGAAATTAACTTCTTCCACACTCCTATTAATGTCACCATTTCCCCACCTCCCATAATCACAAATGTTCTTAACGGCGTCTAGAATGGCAAATCCCTTTCAGGCTGACTGCCCTGATCTATCAGAGGACTCACTCTGACAATCACAGCCTTCCAAACTGATTTGCCAAAGAATAACCTGAAAGTTAAAATGCTTCCTTGATCCATGGGCTGCAGAATGAATGTTGTATTTAGAGGCATGCAAACAAGAATCTCCATGTGCTTTTTCAAAATTCTTGGATGAACACATGCATTATTAATGAGCAGTAATGAAAGACATAATTTTTCTTCACAATTCTCAACAATGGACTTAAAATATTCAGGAAGCCATATTGTAAAGAGATGTGTTATCTTCCAGACATTATTGTTCCATTTATAGAACATAGGTGAAATAGTTAGCATAATTCTTAAGGGCTCTGGGTATTTGGAATGGTAAACGAGTATTACCTTCAACTTAATGAACCAGTTACATTAGCCACTAAAAAGAGACTCACCTGTCCTTTGAAGCCAGACATTGATTTCTCTCTAGCTATGCAAGTCTTAGTGACATCTACTCCAATATAAGTGTTTAATATACACTGAAAATGTGCTTTTTAGTGTTTAGTGCAATCACCTTCATCAATTACCTTAATCAGATTTTCTAGAAAACTGGTACAGCTTCTCCATCAGCACCTGCTGCTTCTCCATGCACTTTTATGTTATAGAGATGACTTCTTTCCTTAACCTTCATAAAGCACCTTCTGCTGGTTTCAAGCATTTTATCTGCAACAACCTCTCTTAGCTTCCAAAAAAATTGAAGAGTTAGGGCCTTGCTCATTAGGCTTTGCCTTATAGGAATGTTGAAGTTGGTTAGATATATCCAGAGCACTAAATCATCACCAATAAGGCTGTTTCACATTCTTATCATTTATGTGTTTGCTGGAGTAGCACTTTTAATTTCCTTCAAGAACTTTTCCTTTGTTTTCACAACTTGGCTGACTATTTGGCACAAGAAGTCTAGATTTTGGCCCATCTCAGCCTTCAATATGTGTTCCTCAGAAACCTTTAGCATTTCTAGTTTTTGACTTAAAGAGAAAGGTAGGAGTCTTCTTTTCATGTAAATATTTGAAGTCCATTGCAGGGTTATTAAGTGGCTAATTTTAATATTGTTAATTCAAGGGCTAGGGATGCCTGAAGAGAGGGAGAGATATGGGGAAACAACTGGTTGGTGGAACAGTCAGAACACACAGAGCATGTGTCCATTAAGTTCGCAGTCTTACATGGATGCAGCTTGTGGGAACCAAAAACAACTTCAGTAGTAACATTAGAGATCACTGATCATAAATCCTGGTAATAGATATAACAATAATTAATACAAATGAAATACTGTGAGATTTACCAAAATGTGATAGACATGAAGTATTAGAAAAATAGTGTTGATGGACTTGCTTGATGCTTTCAATTTCTAAAATATGCAGTATCTGAGAAATGCAATAAAGTGAAGCACAATAAAAGAAGATGTACCTGTATTTATCATGTCAGATTATTAATAGCATTCCTTTGTGTTTGAAAATGCTCATTTAAAATGAGTTCATATAACAAGAAAAAAGCTATGTTTCTAAGATATGCTATGCTTCTATTCTATATTCTAAAAATGGTATGTTTCTAAAGTCAAAAGAAAAATCCTCATTAGAGTACAGTCAACAATGATCTATATGTTATTCCCACTTCAGTAAAGACCCTAACTTTTTTAAAAGGTCCTGCATCACAGACCAGCAGCTACAGGACGCTGAGTTAATATTGGAGCAGCAGTGTTCTGAACTCCATCTTGGCCTTCACTTTGAGGTTATGCTTCAAAGGTGTCCCCAATTCATCACTGGGCCTGAAAAGCAGAAAAGGCAGGACTGCCCTTGTGAGACACACCACTCTGAGGACTCCAGATGACTCCGGATGGCCTTGTTAAAACTTCCTTAGATTTTGTTGAGTTGTGTGAGTTCCTTGTAAATTTTTGTTATCAGTCCTTTATCAGATGTATTGTGTGCAAAGATCTTTTCCCAGTTGGTAGGGTGTCTGTTAGTTTTGGTTAATGTCTCTTTTGCTGTACAGAAGCTTTTTATTTTGATGTAATCCCATCTGTTTATCTTGTCTTCACTTCCTTCGCTTTGAGGGATGTGTCTTTCAAGATTTTGCTGAGATGTATGTCATGTAGAGTTTTGCCTATATTTTCTTCTATACATTTTATCAAGAAGATATGGTACATATACACAATGGAATACTATTCAGCATTCAGAGAAGATAAACACATGCAATTTGCAGCGACATGGATGGAATTAGAGGGGATCATACTCAGTGAAATAAGCCAGAAAGAAAGAGAAAAATATCGAATGGTTTCACTTATAACAGGACTATAAGGAAACCAAATAGGAGAGAGACAATCCGCGGAGGGTGGGGGGGAGGGAAGGAAAAGGGCACAAAATGGAATAGAAAAGAACACAAGGGACCATGGAGATGGATCACGGGTGAATTAGTGGTGGGCTACCCAAGGGGAATACAAAATGTAAAAGACATAAATGACAATAAAAATATATATTTAAAAAAAAAAACTTCCTTAGATTACAAGACTATTTTGGCGGCTTCCCTGAAATTTTCTCCCTTTCTTCTTCATTCATAGTCATGCTAATGTTGTGTCCATTTTACTATTCCTGACATTCTCCACTCCCTCTCCAGTTTCTTACACACAGGCATTTCTCCAATAATACCCATGTACATTTAATCCCATCTTGGAATCTGTTTTTCAGGGGCCTGAGACAAACACAAACCACAAAGACTAGAAATACACAAATAGCCCAATATTTAAAAGCTAAATAGAATATCTAAAGAATAAACTTCAAAGGTGATGAAATCAAAATTAAAAGATGAAGTAAGTGATCAACAAATAGCAAAAAGGTTCATGATGTCCACAGTTTCAAAGTCCTGATGCCATTTATTTACAGAGGAGGAATTCAACATTTAATTCATTCCACAGCAAATCCCAGGCTACTCTTGGCCTGGTAAATATACCACCTCACTAAATGCTCACATCTGCATCTTTTCGGCAAATAAGGAAACCCAAAACTTAGAGAGGCTGATGCTGACACACATAGCTACAAAATGGAGTGGAAATGTTAACCTAAGTTACAAATCCATTCTCAGACCTTCATTCCAAACTACATTTGATATGGTGCTAGATTACAAGAGCAAGGAACCACAGTAGCTGCCACATTTTTCACACTGTTCTTGTTTTTACATGGATTGCCCTAATTCCTAGCTGCTTAACAAAAACATATAAAATTGATTGTAGTAAGTCCATCCATGTCAAAGGTAGTTGACTATAGCCTGCCAGAGGGACTCACCCTGTCCCAAATGGCTGGATTAAAAACACATACACACAATCACACACAACAAAAGACATACTTATCAAATCTGCAGAAGTAATGTGGGGTTGCTGATATGTGGGGTGGTATATTTAGATCACAAAGCATTCTTTACAGAAAGAAATGAACTAAAGACAGCAAAATAAAGTTTAACAGAACAAACATGTGGCCTTGATTTTAAGTTCAAAGGACACTTTTGTAAGTACAGGATGCAACTATTCAAAGATGAGACCTCTTTTCTTTTGAATATAATATATGGGTTGGTCTTCCGGAATGACAAGAGTTCATGTAAAAGTCCAAGATTTTATATGACCACAAACTCAATATGAGCCAAGTGTTACTCTTACTAAAAAGAAAACTGACTTTTGAACTGTACTAATCCACATAGGACATTATCAAAGAAATTAAACCACACAGATCTTACTCCATAAGACTAGGTATCAACTTTAAGAGCGGTCTCCATAAACGCCAATGTTATTAAAAGAGTACTGACACAACAACCTGGATTGTCCACCCATTCAAGAAAGGTTTAAGTGCACATTATAAACAGACACACACTTCATAAAGAGAATGAAAAAGTGATATTTGCACTCAAAAACTCCAAAGCATAGAGCTAGTGATCTGAATATGTAGCATAAATGAAATCTTAAAGGAAAACAACTTGTCTTCAAAGATCTGAAGATAATTTGATAGAGAAGGTTCTTCCCAGCCTGATTCCATTTAATTTTTTCTCAAAAAAAAAAAAAGAAGCAAGTCTGCAAAGCTATGTGGGAAATGGTTATGTCCCTGACACTTAACATAATTATCCCTGCTAGTAAAGTACTCACAACCCTCTGATCATGGGTACTGACAAGCCTACTCTAACCTTGAGCCCGATGTTCAACTCTCATTAACCCAAAAGCAAGCGTGGTACCTAGTGTTCCCTCTGAGAAGGGAGGACACAACTAATTGTTATTATATCCCAGTCCTTGATAGCAGTAGAGAAAGAATGAAGACTGACCAATGTCACATTCCTGAAACCTGACATCCAACCCTGCTAGCTGCTTAGAGTGCCCCAGAGTATCACAGGCAATGGAGAATCCACACGCTCCTTATCCTACCCCTGTGCACTTCCCTGAAAATGCTACTTCAGCAGGTCTACTTGCCTTCCTCTGGACTGCATGTGTAAAACAAAGGCATCGTTTAATGTAAATTAGGTATGCAAATGTTTGTTGAATAAAATAAGTAGGCACTAAACTATAATCAGTGAGTAGAAGTTGTGCCCAACAAAATTTCACTGATAGAAGAATGTTATAAAATTTAGAAGTAATAAGGACATAAAATGAATATTTGAGTTACAACTCAAACATTCAAGGTTTCAAGCAGAGGTGAGGATGGAATCACTTAAGTTTATCATTGAGTTTATTTCTATATGTGGGTGATTTCTACAATGGATGGGAATGTTCTCTTGATCAATCTTTCGAGTCTGCTTCCATTCTTAAATTTTGTTTTTCTCATGCTTTGAATAGCACTGCAAAACTGCACCAAGCAGTTGTCTCATGTGATTGACTAAATGCAGGTGGTCCATCTGGATATTTCTCAAAGCATTATTTTCTAACTGTATTATTTGTGCCTTTACATTACTTTCTGTTCCCCTTAGTTCTTTATAAGTGAAATTCAGTGTTGCAATTATACTTCCTTTTTATTACTTTATTACTTAAATTTTAAAGAAATGCTTTATATACAGCTTATTTATCTGAATTCCCTCTTTTTATTATTTTTATTTTTGTCAGACTTTTTTTATTCTTTAAATTTTTCGTGAAGATGAACTGGAGAGTAGGCCAGAGGTGTGGGCGGGTGTGGTGGTGAGAGGATTCATCAGAGACAAACTGGGGAGCAGAACAGGCAGATTTATTGAAACACACTGCTGCTAAGGGGCGCAGTGGGCGAGGCAGCAGAGGTCTGCTGTGCCATGCGGGTTAGCTCCCTGGTTGGGGACTGAACTCAGTCCCTGACAGTGATAGCACTGAGACTTAACCCCTAGCCCACCAAGATGCCCCTGAAGTCCTTCTTTTTAAATCTTAGAGTATAAATCAAGTTTAATAGAAGGTGAAATTTTATCCAAATGTAAAGGATATGTTCTGAAAACATGACTAAAACCTATCACTCTTTCCTTATATATATTTATTAGTGTTATAAAGTAGAAAGCATGTCCTCATGTGGAAATGTTGTAAGAGGTGTAAAAATTCCTAACAGGTCTTGTTTTTATAACTCTCCAGAAAAGTAATATACACTGGCAGTACTGAACATAACTAAGCATGGTATTTACAAAATATACAGTACTTTGGTGTTCGAACTTCACTTTAATTGAATACTTAATCAGCTTCATTAGTTATTACTTCCTTTCTCATAAAACACCATACAGTGTAGTGAAGGCAGTAAAGACAAAACTCAAAAGTTAAAACTGTTGTAAGGTTTGTAAAAGTATTCTACCCAAATAGCGAAAAGCTTTACACAGTTAACTACAATAGAGAAAAAAATTATACTGAGACAAATAAGAAAACTTTGATGAAAAAATGAATGTGGGAAACGAAAAATGCTATCATTCTGATCTTGAATATGTCCCACTTACTTCACCTTACCATTTAGAGGTTACTCAGTTTTTATCTCACAAATACAAGAATAACAGTTATCTAATATGAAAGATAATCTTGTTTCCAGTTTTCTGGCTGTTTTTTCAAATAATTCAATCTCTTTAATTTCTAGAACAGAAATTTTTAACCTTTTTTTTTTCCAAAAAAATCAATATAAACATTTTAATTCTTCTATGGAAGGAACTTCTACTATTATCTGGACATCTCCAGCATTAAAACACTGGAAAACCAATATAATTAACTCCAGAAAAATCATCTTGCTTAAAAAAAATAAAAGCCTACTTAGTTTTGTGTATCTATCTCAATCACAATATTTTTAACTATATCAAAGCAAAAAAACACTCATTCATGAAAGAAGTGCCTTTAAAAAGTGTTAATACTTTAATACATTAAGGCACCATATATTAACTATTGTGTTAAATCCCTAAATCCTGTGTCACTCTACATCTGTAAATTGTATATGACCCCCATACAAAATCTAAACCTGCCCTATCCTGCCCCCTGGGGAAATAAGTACTGGTTCAGCGGAGCTTCCTAAATAGTAAAGTACAAGTAAGATTGGCATTCTACCCACCATAACATGAAAACTTTATTCAAAGTTAAGTCAGAATACTCTGGTGTTCAACTTCAAAACAATATCTAATAAATTATTTATGAAATTATTTGATAAATTAATTTAGTAATAATAAGTTAAAGTTACCAGATACACACCCTAAGAACAATGGGTAAAATAGAGGCTTGAGACTGAGTGACAAAACATGAGATCAACTGAGTAGGTCTGGAATTATGAAAAGAAAAGCCTATTTCATTATGGAAAATTCTGTGTATTAACTCTGTAATTGTATAAATTTCGGATGTGGAATTACAGAATTGATTATAGAATCAAAAGCATGCCAAAAATCTTTTTTGAAAAACTAAAACATTACCTACATTTTATGATCTTTTTATAGTTTTTGTCTTGGGAATTAATCAATTTAGCTTAATACTTTATCTAGAATGTAAACATTTCAATATATATATAATAAAAGCTTCAAACATGTAGCTCAATATAAAGCAACCATTAAAACGAGAATAATTTATATTCAAATAGCTACGTTCCTCAGCTACACTAAGATTTTTTTAAAAACTCATTGTCATATATAGTCTCATAATTATTACATATTATATAGATGGAATAAACTATAAAGGATATTCACACCACTGTTAACAATGGATATCTCTAGTACCATTAGTTTGAGTTATTAATAAAACCTAATTTTTAAATTTTATATATTTTTTACTTTTACATCTTTTACTTTTAAATTTTATGATATTTTTGCTTTTTAGTGATAAATTATTGTGCAATTCTTATAAAAGCAAAATATATTCCTTAACCAGTTCTTCCATACTAATAAACAAAAATAAAATTGCATGTGCACTGATATCAGTATACATCACAACACAGTCTTCAAATATGAAAGATGGTATTTTTTTAATTATACAAATCTATATTATTCAGAGGTTCAGCCTTGTTTGCTCTCCCCTCAGTGTTTGAGCTTGAATTTACGTACGTCCCCTGAAGGAAGAAAAATTCTGCAGTTGCTTTTGGCTACATGCCAAAATTCTCCTTTGCTCCCAGTGTTACGGCATTTTTAATTAGTCTTTGTCTTTACTTGCCCTAATATTTCCCTTATTTACAGACACATACATACTCCCAATCACATACCCAATTTTTCTCCATGGGCATACACACTCCCTAAAATATTCCCAGCATTGTCACTGATATGGAGTGAATAGCCAAAACATCTTTTTTTCTTGGGAAGAATTTCTTATCTGAATGCCTGGGTCTTTTTTCTGCCCCTTGATCTAGTTGGGGACATCCAAAGTCATCGAATTGTCTAATATTGAACATCAGACAAACAACAGTCTAGTTCTTGATCAGATTTCCCAAAGAAAACCACCTATGTCTGCAAAGCAAGATTTCTACACTCTAACCAACAATTTTCAGTTCTAAATTTATGGAGTGTAACCTCTGTCAGTTTACAAACTGATTTCTTTTTGATGTTCAGCCATTTATTTTGTTTCAATGATTAAAAGTGACAGAGATCAGAACTAGCTAAGTTACACAATACAGGAACTTAATAGTAGTTTTAAACTTAAGAAGTAAGAAGCATTACCCGAATTAAGACAACATTCAAAACTAATGAAAGTGAGAAAAGAGAACTGCCTATGTTGGGATAGAAAGACCCAATTGTATGTCAATGCTCCTAAATTCAAACTAAACATCCAATGCAAGCCTTGAAACATACCAAAAAGATTTCTCTTTTAACTAGATAAGCTGATAATGAAATTCAAATTTTTAAAAAGCAGGCAAAGTAATTTTTGAAATGTTGTCCCCAAAACAGCACTGACATGGAATTAACACTGTTAAATATTGCATCATATTATTATGACGTTATAGTACTTATAACACTCTTTTTTACATGTCATTAAAATTGCTAATGATGCTTCAGTAATGTCACATTCTTCTAGGAAAGATTCAATGCTAACACACTAGCACGCCTTGAAACTAAGGCTACATGATTTGGGAGACAGTTAAGTTCTCAAAGAAGAACCAGATAGTGATATGAGTTCTACTCCTAGACATTTACTCAAGAGAAAAAGAATACACTGTGTATAGCAACTCCTTTCATAATAACCTAAATCCAGATGCCCAGCTATGGGAGAATTGACCCCCCAAAAATGTAGCTTATTAATGATCAGCAAAGTGAAAGAAAATATTTACTGAAATATCAATGGATCTAATTTTCTTAACGCTGAAAAAAGCAAAACACAAAAGAACATACGCTGCATGGTTCCATTTACATAAAGACCAAGAATACTGAAAAGTAATCCACAGTGACAGTTTTCTGTCACTTCCATTTCCTTAACTTTGCTCCCTTTCATTAACTAGCCTAGCTCCATTGCAGTCAGGAGACAGGTCCTTAATTATTGCCACCTTCCAACCCTGATACAGGTGCCTATAGCTATCATTGTGAAATACAGAGAAGGTGGACTTGGAAGGCTAACAATGTTTTTGAGTTTGATAAATTGTTAATTACTTGAACCAATATTTCAAAATTAAGTAATACGATTATATGAAACCTGTTCATATAATTGTGTTATCTTTTATAATGAGAAGAAATTTGTTCTGGAGAAATATTGATCTAATATCAGTGTAGAGAGATCAAGGCAAAATCAAACCTATATTAGGCCAGATTCAAAGTTGTTTTTACAGTCTCTCAAAATACTGATCAGCTTTTATTACATTGTTTCTACATGAATTTTTCTCAAAGTAAAACTGACTCTGTTCATGAATACTGGGTTCTAAATTTCAAAGAATGTTTACCTAATAGTGTTTTAACACACTTTACTCAACTTTGACTATCAGGATTTCGGGTTTGTATTTGTAGAATAAGGGATAGGATAAGGT
Organism: Scalopus aquaticus; assembly: GCA_004024925.1. NCBI lineage: Eukaryota > Metazoa > Chordata > Mammalia > Eulipotyphla > Talpidae > Scalopus > Scalopus aquaticus. The sequence continues at coordinate 43,702 of PVIJ01009988.1, read as the reverse complement.
AGGTTTTACAAGGCCAAGATGGTTTTAGAACACAATGTATGATGATAATTCACTCATATATTTAATCAAACAATACATTACTCCCCTGACCCTGGCCCCGGCCCCACCGACAATTCTCCCTACCTCAGTTTAAAAAAAAAAAAAAAATCATAAAAAGTGTGTTTTGGTTCAGCAGTTATATTCTGTTTCTAATTTAAAATGCTTTTCTTAATTTATACATGCATACTATATCTGCTGATATTCAGAATTGATTCAAGAGAATAAGTTTGTACTATTTTCAATTTAGAAATCCATGTAATTTCCTCAGCTTCTATAGCAGTAGTATTTTATGAAATTAATATTCTTAATAAAGATGTGACTCTGTTCCATACCACAAATTTGACCATAGACCGTTGTCCCTTTCAAATCTACAGAACTAAATGAGAAGAAATGAGGTATGTTTTGTGTAAGACAAAAAAAAAAAAAAAAAGAATATCCTATCATGTCCAATTATTTCAAGAATGTTTACCTCCTGCTGTGCAAAACCTAATAACAATTTAGTTTTGCTTGGGGCAGTATGGGGAGTCCTTATTTGTTTAAGCTTCATTTAAAGTATATGCTACAGTACAAAATGCCTATCACGGATGTTGTGGTTCACTAACTCAAGGCCATATCATACTCAAAAAGAAACATAGTTTTTCAATTAACCTACAGATTTTAGATAACTGTCCCAAATTCATTTACATTCAGGATAATTAATTTTACTGCTTTATTTTTTATTTTTGGTTTAGCAAATGTTCATTTTTCAATGGCTTTCACCCCTTCATCAAGCTGCTGCAAACATAAGCCATTTTGCTTTAACAATTCCTCCCATATTCATTCTCCCATTTATGCCTGTTGAAAGCTTTAGTGGTGTCTAAATTAGGTTTGGCATAAATAAAGACTTTCCACTTTTGGATAGCACATCCTATGGGGCACCAGTTTGAAAGAAGCAAATTGAAAATGAAAAGAGATTTGATGTACAAGGACGAAGGGAGAAAAATGTTTGAAAGCAGTATAATTTAAAAATACAATAACCTATGTTTATTTATAATGTCTGGAAAATGCCACGGTTTGCTTAATTGGAAACTGGGGGCAATTCAAGGATGCATATGTCATACATGAATTACTGATTTCCAAAGTGCAATGTGCTACAACACGCTCAGCCCCAAAACTCAAAATTACCAAAATTTGAACTTGGATGATTCAGATGGTCCTTCATTGTTTGTGTATTCTTAGCTTGCCAAAACACACTCACTCTTTAGCAAAAAAGAATGAGTTTTTGTTTTTATTCAAAACCAGGAAAGCAATGTGTCTTACAAGAAAAAGGAAGGTTGGTTAGTACAGAATTACAGACTAACTGCATGTTTTTAAAAATATTTGTTCCATAGTCCTGCTGCCCATCAGAACAGTCTGCATATGGGAGATAAAAAGCAGTGCAAGATATGGACAAAAGGATTAAGAGACCACCCATACATAAACCTATCAGCCTACCAGCCAGTCAGTTTCATTCATTCTATTAAATGAGAACCAGGAGAGACTAGAGGTTCCTTTAAGTAGATGCAACCCTGTTGCCATTAGTGCTCATTGTTTAATGCAAGGGAAAGAAAAAGTAAGAAGTCAGCATTCTGGATATGGAAGGAGGAGGAAAGAAGGGAACAAGACTAAAATGTGTCTTGAGTCAAACACAATTAAGCACTGTGATGTGGCTGACACAGCATAAATTCAGTGGGAAGAGAAAGTCAAGGAACTCAAGAGAAAGGCTTTTAAGCAAATAATCATAAAATAATGTAATTTAATACTCATTCATTGTAAATTAGGAGTTTGAAGGTAAAATAAAATGAATAGAAAAAAAATTACTGTTTAACACAAGTTTAGTGTGAAATTTTGTCCCTGATTTTGCTTCTGTTTTTTATCCCGTACCTTTTACCATGTAACTTAAAATGAAGAAGTTCTATGTGACTGTCTTGGAGACAGGCACGCAACATTTACCTCACAGCCAGTCTTTGCAGTTAATTCCAAAAAAGATAACAGGAAAATTTTCTGTGGCTTTATTATGTTCCAAAATTTTAATATTAAAAGGTAAATGAGGGACTGTAAATGTAACCTTTTCATAAGACAGAGGAGGGACTTTTTATAAAGAGTTCAACGTTGACATCATGATGCCAAAAGTTTGATGAGTTTAGGGAAACTCGCCCATAGGGGTGCTGGCATGTGGCTGTAGCCACAGGGTGCAGGTAGTTGAGCTCAAGCAATCAAAACAAAAAACTAAAACTGGCTCTCAGTCATAAGAAACACTAAGTGACATAAGAGAGTAATTAAAAAGTCTTGCAAATAGTGCATATTCGAAGAAGGTATATTTAAATCCCAGGGATGAGTTTTTGCAAGTGCAGGAGAGAAATGAAGAGTATTTTAACTAAGGAGCAACTATATGATTGGACATGAAAGCACCCATAAAAATAAGAGTGGTAGGGGCGTCCCTGGTGGCGCAGCAGTTGAGAGCTGCACTGTGGAGCTGCCAGCAGCGCCGACGCGAGTTCAACGCCCAGCTGGGGAGAATCCCACACGGTACAGCAGATCTCTCCTGCCTCGCCCACTGCTCCCCTCAGCAGTGTACTTCTGATCTGCCTGTTCTGCTCCCCACTCTGTCTCTGGTGAACCCTCTTGCCGCCCCACGCCTCTGGCCTGTACCCCAGCTTGTATGTATAAATAAATAAATCTTAAAAAAAAAAGAGTGGTAATGTTGCCAAGAACTAATGAGGAAGGAAATACCAAAAATGGTGATTACTGTTTCCAAAGTTTTCAGTCTGGGTGGTTGATTTAACAGAAAGCGGTATATACTGGATGATCATACAGGTTTTTGCCTGGAGTAGTCCTATATGCCTGCTGATCTTGTAATGATTAATAGGACTCCCTTTAAGTCTCACAAGTGTACCAATTTGAATGATAAATTCTATAGTCAATTTGGTATACAGGAGAAGGGGACATTTATGACTTGGAAAGGTTAATCTAGTTTCTGACATACTGAGTTTGTAGTATCTACATGCCTTCCCAAGGGATTTGGATGTTGGGAGCTTGGAATACAGGGAAATAATAAACATTCTGACACAAGGTAAAATCCATGGTGGGGAGGATATGCAGGTAGATACATTGAAGAAAATAAAACAAACCATGGAAGGCTTCATTCCTACTACACCTAGTCATTCAGGCTCATATAATACTCCATTCAATAATCATCCTTCTTCTTTTTTTTTTTTTTTTTTAACTGAGATAGCACTCGTTTGCAACATTGCATATGATTGAGAGGTATAGGACCACACACTTCGGGGTATTTTACCACACCACACCTACCACCAAGACACCAAAAGTTCATTAAAGTTGGTATCTTCATATAAGCATTTGATCATTCCTTAAATGGTTTTCTTTCTTCCTCTTTTTCTCTCCCCACTAACCTATCTATCACCATATAGTGAAAATTATCCTTACAAAGAAAGGGAGATCATCTATAATGAGAAGGCAAAGAGAAGACTTGCTATTTAAGTTATATTTTTCATAATATAGCAAAGGACAGTTTGTTTTCTCAGAAAACTGACTTAAAAATAGTCACACCTATTTTTGGACATCTGGGTTGCCTCCATACCTTTGCTATTGTGGACAGTGCCACAACGAACATACGTATGCATGTATCCTTTTGATTTAGTGTTTTTGTGTCCTTTGGGCAAATTCCCAAAAGTGGTATTGCTGGGTCATATGGAAGCTCTATGTTGAGCAGTTTGAGGAATCGCCATACAGCTTTCCATAGTGGTTGGACCAGTTCACATTCCCACCAGCAATGTAGAAGAGTTTCCAGCATTCAAAGAAGATAAACACATGCAATTTTCAGCGACATGGATGGAATTAGAGGAGATCATACTCAGTGAAATAAGCCAGACAAGAAAAAGAAAAATATCGAATGGTTTCACTTATAACAGGACTATAAGGAAACCAAATAGGAGAGAGATACTCAGCGGGGGTTGGGGGGAAGATAAGGGCACAAAATGGAATAGAAAAGAACACAAGGGACCATGGAGATGGATCACAGGTGAATGGTGGTGGGCTACCCTAGGGGAATACAAAATGTGAAAGACATAAAAAACAATAAAAATATATTTTTAAAAAAATAGTCACACCTTTGATATTATGGGACCTATATGACCCTTCCCCTAACATCATTTCCTTTTGCCAAGTGGTTTGTTGACACATAAGTTTTGAACAGGCAAGAATTTGTAACATGGCCCAGTAAAGTGTTATATGAGATAATATAATAATATAATAAAATAACATTTGGTTTGGAGGGAACTTGTGAAGCAGTAGCGAATTGAACAGGCAGGAATATCAGGCACATGCACTCTAATTCCCTCCTTCCAAAATCACTTCTTTTACTAATTCATAACAGGAAACAACTTAGATGAATAAAATCATTTCTCATTTTGAACACTTACAATGTATTTGTGCTTAACATTGCCTCAGACAATAAAACTAAGTACATATATTAAAATTACTTTGTCCCGTATTTTTCAACTTTATATTCCAGTATTCATTCCAGTATTCTTTATATAGTGTGTCACTCATCTTGGATTATCCACTTATCACAGCTGGAAAACAATTAAAACAGAACATTTCTGAATATTGTGCTTCAGTATTATACAGATGAACTTTGGATGGTGTGGCAGAAAAAAGAAACATCTGTATAACTTCTTTGAGTTTCTGATATGTAACCCGTCATATTCTAAGGAAAGAATCCAGAGAATCGTAGTATGAACAGGGTCAGCAAAAGGTTTAGGCCTGGCTTTTCTAAACAAAATGAGAATGCCAGGAATGGAGCTCAATGGTCCAAACTTCATACTTGAATGTGGAAATTTGTCTTCAGCAAAAGAAGTAAAATGGCAGGTGATATCTAAAGTTAATTAGACTGTCTTTACATGAGGTAGATTTGTATGTGTGAAGGGTTGGAACTGGAGTTTATTAGAGATAAGAAATAGAGCAAAAATTTTCAAGTAAGATATTTTCACATATATAGTAAACTCTCAGACAAGGGCAGTGCAGAAAGGATTATCTCACCTTCGACTGGAGAGACAACCACTACAATCTTCACAGTGTTTTCTCATTTTAAAAACATGGAGTTGTTATTTTAACTTTCACTGAATATTGTATTATCATCATCTATAGCACTGTGTTTTGGAAAAGTCTTAGTTTCCACATCTGTAAAATAAACATGCTGAGCATGTTTGATGTCAGCGATAGGGTAGATTCCAGAGCAGCCATGGGAAGTTGGGCAGAGTTGGTATGGCAAATTGATTTTATTATGGCAAAAATCTGAATTTTTTTTAAGAGATAATACTCATTGATGCTTGAGTATATATTTAAATAAGAATAATGCAAAGTAAACTATCCAATCAAAACAATAAAATTCGGTATCTTCTTATGTGTGCCAAGATTACTCTATATCCTCAATCATAATATTTATCTCTTTGACCCAATTCCAGCATTTCTGAGTTTATCATTTATGAAAAAATATTTATGTACTTTAGGCATTTGAATCAACTACTTGCTATCTTAACAAAAGAATTTCATGTAAAAATTATGTGTAAAATCTACAAGCTAAATCACTATACATAAGATCATGGATACTGTATCAGTGATTCTTTTAAAGAAATAGAAAATGGTTATTTTCACAAGGCCTTATCCAAATTCAGACCACCAAAGATGAACAAGTGATGCAACCTGCCTATGTTACCCTATTACTTCATGTAATTTTCTATAGGTTCTCACTTTATATATTGTAATTTATCATTTGCTTTTCAGTCTGATCTAATCAATGGTTAGCTTCTCAGATACATGTTTTTTCTTTTGCACTGTCTGGTCTCTATCATTAAATTACTCCATCTAAGCATACTCCATAATTATTGAGAGAAAAATCATTTTTTGTTCACTTTGTAAAGTTCACAAACTTTTCTTCTGTTTTTAAGTGTCTGAATTAAAAATGCTACAAATATATTCTGGGAATATTCTCTTTATGAAAGTTATTCTGTAAAGAAAATACCATAAAACAACTCATAGCGGTTCCTTTAGCCTCCATCATCATAAAGCAACCAGCTCACCATCAGGTAGAAAATCATGTTACTGTCTTTTGTGAAAGCTCTATGGGATGTTCTATTCAATCCAAGTGTAATAAATCATATCAGGGAAATTATTTGTTAGCAAATACGCAGTTCCTTGAGGAAAACACCTGAAATAACACTGCTTTACAGCAAAAAAAGATAACTCCTCTGATTTTCCTTAGAAACTGATTTTCTATAAATCTATGAAGAAATTAGTATAACATTACTCATACTTTAAATCATTAGGTGTCCTTGTAGAATAAAAGTAGACAGAGGTGAATTGGTAAAGACAGGGAAGGAGACAAAGGATGACTATTAGTCATTAGCTAAATGTATTATAAAGGCTATTATTTTGATAAGAACTGTGTGAAAAAATTGTTAGCCATTAAAATATCATTTTGACTTTTTTTGCATAATCACATGACTTCTGATCTAAGTTTTTTAACTGAGAGGATTAAAGAAACTGGAAGTAATAATAATTAGGTGGCTTGAGTGACTTTTAGTTTAACTAAACTTCACTGTAACAGTCACTGTAACAGTAACTTCTGACATATTCTCCAGGTTCTGGATTTCCTCAGCTCTATCAATTGGAAAGATTAAAGAGAAGTAGAATATGGGAGAAGCAAATATATTGCTGTTCTACAAGAATTTTACACTAAGTTATCAATAGGAAAGAAAACTTGAGTAGAACAAAACCTGAGAGTAACCATACTGGATTAACGAATAAACAGACAAAGATATCTAAGTGGCTTAATAGCCTTTAAGGTTTTTTTTTAAGATTTATTTTTGTGTACAAGATGGGGTACAGGCCAGAGGCATGGGGTGGTGAGAGGGTTCACAGAGACAGAGGGGGGAGCAGAACTGGCAGATCAATAGAAACACACTGCTGAGGGGGGCAGCAGGCGAGGCAGGAGAGGTCTGCCAAGCCATGTGGGAATCTCCCCGGCCGGGCGTGGAACTCACATCGCCACTGGCTGCGGACAGTTTCAAGGAGCAGCGCTTAACCGCTGCACCACCAGGGAGGCCCCCTTTGAGGTTTTTTAAGATCTGGCACTGAGTCATTTTTCTCACTTCATAAATTACTGAGTGATTATACATTCCCATGATTTTAAACTACTATATATGTATGTGTGAATGACTATCCAAATGTGATCTAAATTCTTCATGCTACTCAGTATCTATGGATCACCACACTTTCTGCAATATCTACCAGTCTCACCTCAACAGAACCTAAAACTGAACTCCAAATGTTCCCCTTTATCTTTCAATAGATCGCAAATATTTACCAATTGCCTGTCTAAGTCTTGTTGAATGCAAAACATGTATACTTGTATTTTCTTTACCTCTATGTATACTCAACAATAGAATATTGAGAAAATGTATGAGTGCTTGAATGAGTCCAGAAATAATAATCCAATCTTGGGACTTCAATTTCATTATGGCTATTCCTTTCACATTACTTCTGATACATTAGTTCCTTTCAGGTTTTGTTTGTGTTTCTTAATTACTTTTTTATTAAGTGAAAACCAAGGTGAACAGTGACAGTGGTGTTAGGCATATTACAGTCGAAAGTGATTACTTTCAGCAGATCTCAAAATGAAGATCATTGTCCTGGAAATTTAAGATTGAAAGGAGAATTGGCATGAAGTAATTAAGACAATAGTGAAGTTCTGGATTAACCAGCCCAAACAATAAAAATAATTAACTGAATTCAAAGATGACATGTATTTAGAAAGTAATTGCTAGTAAGAGGGGGTGAATAGTAAAAGTTGTTCCAGTGGGTTTTTTATTTTTCTGGATATTAACTCCGTGGAGATGCCATCCATGGTATGGAACTACAGGGTCTACATCCTCTGATCTCTTTATGTCTTAACAATCACTACTTTTATCAAAAGAAATTCTTTAGATACATTATCTCCATTGAGACATGTTATACTTTGTATAAAATTCCTTATTATGTCCCAAGAAGCATAGTTTACTCACAATCAGTATTTGTCATAAGAAGTATATGTCACTGAAAGGGTATGTATGCTCTGTGTCAGAGGAGTTGACCACTGAAGACTTTAAAATACAACTCTTCTTTGAGATATGATCCTACAACACTGCATTAGCATAGCTACATACACTTTTTTCCTTTGGGGGAAAAATAGCATTTTTTTTAAATTCCTGTGTGAAAGATATTAGATAAAATAAAACCTTACTATTCAGCATTTAAAAAATCTTTAATTTTCACTAACTACAGTTATGCTTTTCTAAAATATATTTTCATGACTTGAGTAAAAACAAAAGGATATGCAGTCAATTCCCCACAATGTGCAAATATTATACAAATATTTTCTGAGGATTTGAAATACATTTTTATTTAAAGTTTTCCTTTCCAAGATTTATATTTAATTTTGGATTTAATCATCCTTGGAAAAGTTCTCACTTGAGTTTGCTCAAGGCACATTTTAGAGTAAGTAGATACTTGTTTATATACTTTAAAAAATGAATACACTTCATGAACTGGTACTTTTATCACACACAAATAGCTGCAGCAAACAAAAATAAGGTGGTGGGGGCAGGGAAATCATCTTGCATTTGAATCTCAAAGGGTACAAAATGTCCTGGGAAGCATTCCATGAATTTGCTGTGGGAAAAGGCATTGGATCTGAAATGCTATCTCATAACCCTTAACTTTCATATTGCATGGGCCATACATATTTTTAAGTGTAGGGGAAAAAAGCATTTTTTTCCCCTTTAAAGAACACATAATTTAAATATGCATTTTAGCAGAACAACAACTTAATTTGTAAGCACCAAACAAGGGAGTCACTGGGGCTCTAAAAACAATAACCTAAATAGTTAAAAAAGCCAGAGCTACACTTGTGGGTAAGTTCCTATAAGTGCCTCAAGTAAGAGTTAGCACATGTAATATGCTGTCAAACGTCAAAGGAAAACTCAGTTTGAAAGTAGTGAAATGTTTATGGAGTATCACTGTGGAAAAGACCAACAAAAACTCAACCAAATGCATAATGGAAAGAACAGTAAGCTTAAAGATGACAGAGAATAGGACCTCCCAAATCACAGTCATGCTAATGTGTATCAGGCAAATAGCAACTAAGTAACTAACAGTTCCAAAGGAACTGTTTGGAACAGTTACCTAGTTCCAAACTAACATCCTTACTATTGTTACTGAAAATCTCTCCAAGAGAATTTTACTACTTTGAGATTAAGGTCTTACTTGGTAAACTGCTTCAACATGTACAACAAGCCATTAAAATTATAGTGTAAGCTGAGTGAGAGAGTGTCAAGGATTCTTGTGAAAAGAAAATAAGGGAACCAGGTCCTAGTAGAGAAGGTTTGAGTCCCAGCCCAGGGACCAGTTGACTCCCCTGGCCAAAGCAGAATCCTCTGGAAAAGTCAAAGGGTTAAGTAAAAAGACGGTGAATGTTAATGGAAGCCTAATATCAGACGGGTAAGTGCAGAAGAAGAGGAACACAACCATCATTAATACCCAGGTTTTTGTATGTTTAATTGTTATTATCTACTCACAGGCAGCAGGACCTCATTTTCTATTCTGTTTCACAAGTTAAGGCTTGAGAAATGGGATATTTTTAGAGAAAATTGGCAAGGCGAACACTAAGAAATAATCTGCCCAGGTACTGAGTTGCAGCTTCAGCTCTTTTGCTAAAGGAAAGCAGAGTATCTAGCCAGAGGTTTAACTGTAAACTCTTTGGATCTTAGTTAGAAACTCAACTGCATGACCTAGACAAATATGGTGGTCAGATGCAATATAAAGGAGAGATTTAATTTGGAATAGTATGGATAGTTTGTTCCTTAGTTTCATGTCTATTAGAACTAGCGTACCAGAGTCCATGTTTTGTGATAGATTATTCTAAACCAATAGATACAAATCTTATCTATGCCAATTACTATTGTTCTATGGCAAGTTAAGTAACCTAAGTCTCTTATCTCCATTTGTACATATGAAACAGTAAAACCTACCTTTTAAGCCTTAGTGAGAATGTTTTGATGGCATTCAATAAATGTTAGCTTTCAACTGTTTGGACACAGACAATTGAAAATAAATCCTGACTTAAAGCAGGATTGTCTGGGAGCTGGAGCACGATTAAGCTCTAGCTGATTGATGTGGTGCATATCAATGGATCTATCTAGTGGGCAGAAGCTGACAAAAGCAAAGCAAGAGGCCCCAGAGCTGGCTGATAATGATTTGATACTAGTACCTTTCAGTGAAGCAATTTATTTCTTCTTCTCAACTGAGTGATAATATCTAATGGCTTAGTACATGCAGTGTGATATCAGATAGCATGAAATATATGACTCCAGAGAATAGAAGGGGAGTCAATGAAGAAAAGTAAAAAATCACTGAAAAGTGGGATTTACAGAGAGAGGATTGGACTATGATTGTAATACCTAATAAAAAATTTTAAAAACCACTACAATTTTTCCACATACAGTCATGGAGATCTCCGGAAGGAAGATACAGAGAATACAGTTGATAATAAGAAGTAAGAAGTTCCATTAATGTTCAGCAAAATGTATTTATAATTTACCATGTACAAACTATGACAGCTAAGTGTGGAACGTGGGTAAATAGAATACTCCAGTATACATTTACCTTTGTCAGAATTGTTGAAGGCAAAAAACAAAAACAAATGTCAATTCTGAGGCTGGAAAATGAAACTGGATAATTGTGAAAGTTTGCCTTACTAGATCACCTAGGGGTCCAAGGGAACAGGGTTCTGTAACATGCACTGACTGACAGCAAAGAGAATAAAGAGATATGTTTTGAAGCACAGGTTATCCAGTGGAATAGTATAAGAAACAGTTCTATGTGTCCAGTATGGAAGCCAGGAGAGACTGAGAAAGTGACACACAAAATTAGTTGTAATCATACAGAGAGTTAAATGTATTATAAATATAAGTTAAATGTCACATATAAAAATTACATGTAAAACTATGATCTGAAACCATGTTTTATAAATATCACTTGCATTTGTGAAATTTAATAGTAAAAATTATAAAAGTTTGTATCATAAGAAATCTATGCAGCTGTTCTATTAATGTTACTGGGGCCTTGCAGTGTGAACTTCAGGGCAAAACTGGCATCTTTCTCCTGATCACTTAAGCAGTGGAACTATTAGAAAAACATGGTGGGCTTACTCACCTGTGCCCAAAGCTGCTTCCTGTAGGCAGCCTTTCCCTCGGGCGCCAGCAGGCTGAATGCTCCAATCAGGAGGTATTTAGAGTGAGGGACCTTTGAAGTGGATATAAGGAAGCGCAGGTGGCATCCCCAGATTCCAAGACATCAACCCCCAGCTTAGACTTGCCACACTACCTACCTGATATCAGAAAGAGTAACAAAGGAAGAAGCCTTGGCAGCTAACCTCTGAAGAGAGAGAAGCCAGAGATTTGCAGGGACCAGGAGGCTGGGCCTGCCTCTGGTCTTGCTGCAATTTCCTGGGAAGAACACCAAAGGCCCCAGGAAGTGTCTCATTGAGTTGTTGGTGTGACCCAACAGCTCACGAAGAGCTATTTGTTGGATAGTTTAGTCACATCCTGGTGCTGCTTTCTTAGCTGTTCCAGCGTCTGGTGCATCCAGACTTTCCGACTATTGTGGCAGGGTGCTGCAGCATCATTGCAGCAGTCCCACCTGTGAGCATCTCCAGCTGCTACACACTCCAGGCCCTTGTTGGCAGGAGGGCACCATCTTAGAGGTTTGGCCTTTTGTTTGGAACTTCTCTACACTGTGGACACTACCTAGGGTGAGACACTACCTAGGTAATAAGGCCACATGTGGTCTTATTAACTCTTTGTATCCCCCGTTTGTTAAATAAACTCCCTTGTTGTTCCCTGAGCCTGAATGGTCCTGCAATTGTAAGCACGGGTCAAGTCACTGACAGTGACCTGTCCTCTACCAGGCACTGTTCCTGAAAGGGGACAGGCCCCTAGAGACCAGCTTCACGAACATGTTCTCCCTCTGGGATCAGTAAAAAAAAATTTTTGGTAAGAATTGCAGGGGAAACATGGTTAGTTCTTAATATCAATCCAATTTGATTAAAAAGAATTACAACCTGGTATATATCTCTTTTGGTTATATATACATACTTCAATGAGCAACCAAAGTTGTCTTTAAGTTGGTATATATCACAGTCTTTCTCAAGCTACTCTCATTTGAAGGGCAAAAATCAAAATTAACATGTTTTCTCAGCCAGCATATTTAACACTCACAGGTTTTACTAACCTACAAAACCAATATTTTACAAGGCTTATCCTTTACAGATGTATTATTCATTATCTCTCTTGTTTTTTCCTGATAAATTGCTTCGGGTCACAATTAGGCATCAAATCAAACTAGAGGCAAGCAAGGCCCTGAAGAACAGGATTTTGTACCTTTTCCAGTGACTCTACCCGGGCTCCAGCAGTATCCTCAAAGTTGTTCTCTCTCCTCTTGCATACTCTAAAGTGATTTTTGTGTGTAATCACAACATAACTGGTATCATGCACTCAAGGTCTGTTTGTTTAGTGAAGTCCATACTTTGTAATGCTCTGAAATATCTTGGTAATATGTTGAAGATTTTAGTTCCTTCAGACTCTAAGAATGACATGTACCTTGGCTGAACTCTGAAATAAATTCTACATTTATCACTCTTTTACTGCATCCTTTTATTTTTGTTGGTTTCTCTTACAAGCATGGATTTTCTTTGATCTTCCCATACTTTGTAGCCACACTGAAATTTATAGAGTATGAGTCTCATTTTTTTTCCTATAAAATAACTTTGACAACTTAGTGCCACAGTATTTCTTTTCTGCATGAATAAATATAACTCATTGCAGGTATCTGACCTTATTTTTCTTTTCCTAAATAAAATTCAGAAAATTTCTTTAAAACTTCCCAGGTCACTTACCGGGAAGATAAACTATAGTTTAAATTTACCTTACATACCCAAGAATCTCTTGACTTTCAACACTGTGAGATTTACTACAAATCATGTTTTTTTCTTCACATTCATATACTTAATTAAAAAAGAATATGAACTATTTTTTCTCAATTCCAACCAAACATTTTCAATGGCCTTATCTTAGCCCACTCTCCACACAGTAATCCAAAAGGTAATTCACAATGAGAAGAAAAGCATTCTGTCATCTGTATATCACCTCAAATCTGGAAATCTTTCCTAATCTTAATGACTTCCATGTACTAATTTACCGACTTCTTTCAATTCCTTCTCTTCCCTCCTTTATTCCCTTTATTAAATGTTTATCTTTTACTATGTTTTAGTCTTTATGTGCTGGTGATATTTAAATAAGGAAAATGAAGCCCCAGATCTGAGTTTTGCAGGGATCAGAGGTTACAGAGTCAGTGAGACAGGAGTTGTAATATGAGAGCACAGGGAGGAGAGTTCTTTAGCAGTCCCACTTGCCAGCTTCACTGAGCACTAGCAGCTTTCTGAAAGGATTCATCCACAGTCAGAGATAGTAGCTCCACCACTGGGATAGCTATCTGTGGCCTTCAGTGGTCAGTCCTCATAGTAATGGATACTCACTGAAAAGTCTCCCATACTTGCTAACTTTCATCTGGACTGACCTGAGATAATCTTCTATGGGATAGACTATGGCAGCATGTCTGCTCACCCTTTTAAGTAGCCATCAGGGTTTCAATCAGCTCTTTTAAAGAATTCCCTTATGTATTGATTCGATATACTTTAGCATTAGAGGAGCGCAGCTCTACAGACCCACATAGTCCTGTCTAAATAATTTACTTAAATGAGTTTCATTATGCCCTTCACTTAGGGTCAGTTCTCATTGTTCCAAAGGTTTTCTTATAATTTGGTTATAGCACAGCACAAACTCAACTGAAGAAATAAATCATAGACAATGTTACCCATCTTGGTGAATTGGAAGGAATATTGTTAAGTCTGATATCCATAATAGAAACATTTAAAAATCTGAGATCAAAGAAGTCAAGATCCTTTAGTAATTGTGTGTGGTAGACAGGTCTGGGTTAAATGGAGAATTTAGGATTCTCTATGGAAGCAAATACTGACCATACATGGTTCAAATGTCACTTTTCAAATAAATACATGGAAAGAGTAAGTGCTTACGGTCAGATATTCTCAGAAATGCTGAGAAACAAACTGCAGATAATGCAGGAAGGGGTAAAACCAAGTTATATATTTAACAGTAACAGCAATGGTGACAGTTCACTATCAACTACACTAAGCAGTGTGCACAGATTGCCTTATTCAATCTTTGTAATATTTTTAGGAGTCCAGTAAAATCATCACAGCCATTTAATAATAGCAAACTGAGGCTTAGAATGGAATAATAGTACTAAACAGTTCATACATTTGTATGAACATGTACTGGCAACAGCATTAGGCCTGTGCAATTAGAGTACTAACAGAGGTCTCAAGCTTCCTCGTGTGTTAAAGTTCAGGAGCAGATAGAAAAATTATTTTCCAAGACATCCCTTGGCATTCTTAATTTAGTGGTATTCAAACTATCAAACTATAGGATGTGGTTCATTGACTTTTTCTGATCTGTGAAACAGTAAGAGTGTGATAAATCTATACACATAATCATTTAGCTAAGAATTAATTTTATTTGGCTTTACAACAGTGTTATTTTAAAGTAGTTTGGAAATTTAAAAAAGCAGTGTAAGTATTCCACAGATGGGAGGTATGTCTTAAGGAGTTATCCACAGAAGCTAAATTTCAATTGAGACTCTGATAACTCAAGTATAAACTTATACCCACAGAACTCACATAAAGGTGACACTGATATTTTCAAGGAATATTAAAAAGTACCTTAAAATATATTACAACACATTATTACTTTAGTTTCTAACTATGCAACATGAGTAAACTGAGTCACCTATTTCTTAGGTTTCTTCTTACACTCTAGTGTAATGATTCTGACACTTAAATGTGTTGGTGGAACAATATGCACTGAATAAACTCCACCCGCTGATGTTTTATGGACTCCACCCTACCTCTATACTAAAGAGATCCCAGGTGCTGAGGATTACAACTCCCATCATGCCATGAATCTTCCATGACTTGACTTCTTGAAAGGGCTATTACTGGGAACTAAGGGTGGAGTTAAGCAGCCATGCTTGGCATAAAGCTGAACACTTGTGGGCCTATACTCTCTTGGTTTTGCCAGCCTTCAGTGTGTACCCAGCCTCTCAGCTCAAACAGCATTACCAGTAGGATATATTGGTCAATTAATCTCTCTCTGGATGTCCTTCCTCTTCTTATTTCCCTTGTAAATAAGCCTTTTATTATCGTGTGTGCTTTAGCCTTGTACTGAGTTTTTAAGTGCATGGATGAGGACTGACGTTCAGGTCATTCCTTTGGGTTGCCCTGTAATTGCCAGAAGACAGAAGAAAATAGTTCTTAAAATCTGGCTCACTGGAAGTCAGTGAGACTCAGGAATTCCTGAGAGCTTTATTTTTTTTTTCCATATTTGTAACATTAACCTATGCTATCTATATATGGTATAGATTGGTTTTAACACAAAACATTCTGTAATATTATCAGAATGAGTGTCACATTTTCCATTCACTTTGGCATTTTGTTGATTTTAGGGAAATTTTAAGTTGGTAGCTCTATCTGGTGGAACTGTGCATTCATAAACCATGATGAAGTCTGAATGTCCTTAAAAACACACTCTTTAAACTGGACCATCAAACATAATGCTGACCACAAAAATTTGTGTCAATGTTTCATTTACTTCTTCAATTTAAATTGCTAGAGGTCAGGAGCAAGAATAACACTGGTCAGCAAATTTTTACAAAAGTCATGTTACTGAAATAAAATTAGTCATTTCCTATCAATTTGTATGGCTCAACATGAATATGACAGTCAAATTCTAATTTTGGCTCTAGGTATTTTTTTGTAATCTTCAATAAATTGATGTTTACATCACAAAATGCATACCAATAGTAATAGGCCTATGGTTAATACCTGTAAAAAATCAAGTGATAGACTACTTCTTAGATTTCTTCACTTGTCTCTTGTACAGCTGTTCAGGAATAGAACAGATGGAAGACGGTTTCCATTGTGCAAAAGCACAGCCTTAAGACTCAGTTTCAAAGATTCTAAAAAATAGTCTCCACTCTTGTGTGTCATGAGTGATTTTTAAGGCATTCATGAGGCTCTCAATATCGGAACAGAATACCAGAGTACTTTCCTTTCTGAAGAAACGCTCCAACTGCTGGTGGCGCTTTTGATAGAAAGTAAGTGTGACACCTTCATCTAGAAGATTCCATCGCTGGAGTCTTGATCCTAGCAATTCTGCCTTGTTCTTGGGTAAGTCCAAATCACAAACCAGGTCATTTAGTTCTTCCTGTGTTAGTTGGTGTGGAGTTGATGATGCACCACAGTGAAAATCTAGATCACTGCATGCTGATGGAACAGGAGAAGTACTGGTTGGCTCACCCTTGTCCTCATCAGATGAATCAAGAGAATATTCTGTTGGAGGTTCTGTAATAGGAAGTCCCTCACCATGTGGAACTGGTCTCAATGCAGATGGAATGTTTGGGTAGACTATTCTCGACTTCTCTGGGTTCGTTATTCCACTGGAAAGAGGAGGAACCAAGCAGAAGTAACAGTCTTTTATGTGGTTGCTTGGCTCTCTCCATACCATGGGGACTGCAAATGGCATTGATGGTCTTTTGCCATTTAACCACTGTGAAATCTGTGTTGTACATGGAGCACGGCATAGATGCAGGCTCCAACGCTTGTCTTGGTCACCAACCTTGCATCCGAAGTAAAGATGATAAGCCTTCTTCACTTGAGAAGTGACACTTTTCTTCTGGTTGGCAAATGTCACTTCCCCACAAATAGAGCAGAAATTATCCACGCTATTAACGCACTTTTGAGGCATTACTGTTCTGTATAGTGCCTAAATGGATAAAATAATAACAGTTCTATGGAACTGTAGCTTAAACTGTCTCACACAAAATCTGAAACATTTTCAGTGCTCAAACTTTCCGACAGGGCTTTATATAGTGCACTGCTGAAGTCAGCTTACTTCAACATCCGCCTGGCAGTAGTATTGCACTGCATCAGAAAATGATGCAATCGACTCTGGATGATGTGTACATGATGGTATTATGCAATGCATTATTACATCATTCTAGGCTGATTTCAGATGTTGTTGCAGGCCTACTGGATAAATTTACACGGTGAAACATATAAAATGAATTATATGAAATATCTTCAAAATGAGAGCTAATAAAATATTTTCAGGGTTATATTCATGTTCAGCACACAAAGATACTACAGATTAGGGCCTTTTTAAGTCAGTAACAATCTCACTGTTGACCAGAGTAATTAAACAAAAATCTCTCTAGTTGCAGAGGGTTCCTACAAATCTCAAAAGGAAGAAAAATCACTCCTCAGAAGATTAAAAATCTATTGCTAAATCCAGGCATCACCCACCAATTACAAAAATTATTATATAAGACAAAACAAAAACACCAGGATACCAAATTAAGGGCAAAATTATTAGTATTTGTCTCATCTTAATATACTGAATTGGTATTTATTTCCTTGTATTTTACCACATTTTACTCAAAACAAGATTCTAGGAACCCCTCCCCTATGATTTTAACAAGTTATAGTTTTTATTTTTTTCCTAGATAACACAAATTTCATTCCATGACCAGTGTCTATCTAAGAAGTTCAATAGCTTCATGACTTTATGATTCAAACATAAAGATTCTCACCGTATACTCCATGCCTTCCTCTAATTCCATCTACAAGTCTGTTTTTCTTTCCCAAAGAATACAAAATTACAAACAATACAGATTTTCTTTTTGCTATTACTTCAGTCTTTTTTTTAAAGATTTATTTATTTATACATACAAGCTGGGGTGTAGGCCAGAGGTGGGGGCGGGCTGTGAGAGGATTTACCAGAGACCGAGAGGGGAGCAGAACAGGCAGATCAACTGAAATACACTGCTGAAAGGGGCAGCAGGTGAGACAGGAGAGGTCTGCTGCGCCATGTGGGAAGTTCCCTGGATGGGTATCCAACTCTTGCTGTAGTGGCTCTGGATAGCTTTATATTGCTGCGACTTAACCCGTTGCGCCACAAGGGAGGTCCCTTACTTCAGAGTCTTTGTATAATTTTTTTGTTGGTAAACCTCTAGTTTTTCATGTTGTGAACATTTCAGATCCTAAATTGTCTTGATCCCTGATTTCTTCTCTTAATGGTGACATTATAGTGACTTGCAATTCATACGTAAATGCAGTAACTAGAATTCTTCCATTATTAAACAGCTTCAAAAAATATATTCTCACAAAATTTACTTTACAATATAAAGTAAATGTTCCTTGTGGCTTAAGGTTGACTTAAATGATTGACAAATTTCATTCTGATTATGAAATTGGCTTGGAACATCTTTTGTACACATGACCTTACACACATAGCTATCTACAAATACATAGCTAAGTCCCAAACTGTATCTGTAGTAGTCAATATTCAATTATTTTTGCCAGTTACATACATAGACATATTTACAACTATCTTAAGAGCTATTAAGACATAAAGAGGAGGTATGTTTTCAGATAAAAATCACATGACCCATTAGTCTTATGCCTTCCTATCTATGTACCTTTTAGAAAAGTCTCTTAAACTTCTTTTTCAAAAACTTTCATATTATTATTATTTAATAGCCCCTGGGAAATTTAATTATAACTTAAGCACTTTATGACGGGAAGTATCTGGTATCAGTAAGTTCTTAAGAAAACAAAAGGGACCCTATCAGTGGCAAACATTTACTTATGCAGAGGGATTCAAAATGTTCAATTGCAAGAGTTTAACTGAATTAAGCTAAGTGAATAACTGTATATGTTATACAACACTTTCCAGCACTGGAGCACATTAAGAGAATGGCTAGAACAGTTTACTGTCTACTTTTTCAGAAGACATTAAAAGTGACAGGAATGCTGAAACACAACCTGGATCTTCTTTAGGCTAGAGAAGAAAAGTAACTATCTAAGCTACCAGTTACTTAGATATTTATGAGAATAATGGTTTCCATTTCAAACCGTAATTTTTATTCTTTTCTTGAACAGCCTGGACAAAAAGGCTTCTGTTACACATAAAACATAGTATTTAAATGAAAATCTCATTTTCTAATTATTATTAATAGCACTTTTATTCTTGAAATTAGGACAAATTTATGAACAGTTTATAACTTACTGAGGATTTTCAACTTTGGAGACACCAAAAATATACTGAGAACAAAGAAAAGAAAGACTTAAGTGTGGTTAGGAAATTCTAAGATTTACCCATACACATCGGACTAAAATCAATCACTTTGATCGCCCCTCCCTCTTTTATGTAAGACTGTTATTGATCCACCACCAACATATGGAGCAGTTACAACTATGTGTCAAGGCGATGGAATTGGGTCCCTAACTACTGCCACAGGCCATTTCTTGCTGTGGAATAACAAAGTATCATCTGCCATCACTTAGCTGAACTACAATGATCTTTGGTTTTGGATTTTAAACAATAAAATGTTTGATTAATATGCTCAATGTTTTATTCACTATCAAATTTATGATATATTTAAATATTCCTAATAATACTTGTTTCTTCCATATAAAGTTATTAAAACTATAAAGTTAGCTTAGAAACTGAAGTTTAAAAATGTTCCCACAACTTGATGGTGGTGGTGTTAGTTGCTGTACTTTAAACTAGAATTCCAAAGGTGAAACTTAAGTGCTTTATATGCTAAAGACCTATTCTCCCACTAATTTTCTACTTTGAAAAAACTCTATTTGATATCCTTCAATATGGGACAACATAAAAAAGACGTTAAAGAAAAATATTAAAGTTGCACAGATTTTCCCTATTGTCTTGCAATAAAATTATATTCTCAAATTAAAAAAAAAAAAAACATCAATCCCTAAAACGTGTGATGTGCTAAAACCTCAACACATAAAACTTGTGATGTGTATAGCTGACAATAACAATTTGGTTTCATAGGCCTTTGGGTGCAAACCATATGTCATCCAATGCTTTTTAATATACATTTCTTTCTAAGCTTCATAAGGAGAAGCAATGTCCAGACAGATAAAAAGCATGTGTTTTGGTGAAGAAAAAAAACACCGTCTGCAATGAGGTTGGCAAGTTCAGATCATAGAGCCTAGTAGTCGAAGCTTAAGTTTGCCTCAGGTTCCTGCAGCGTGCCAAGCATTGCTGTGCTCGATTTTACGGAATTCTAATTTGGACTGCAAAGTGAATTATGTTTCCATTGCTCCAGTGGCAGGAGACATGGGAGAATAAACCTGGTCATGGATGGAGTGAGACCTAAGGATGTTTCTTCTCCAGAAGTAAAATGTAATTCTATCATAGGTAGAAGAGTTCCCAAAATGGGTGATAAATGTGGAAGGAAGCAAAGAGAAGTAAAGCCCTTCGGTCTTTCATAGTAGAAAGATGTAAAATTTAAACTTCTATAGCACGTCAATAATCCAGTGACTTCATTCTCAAATTCGGTGGTGAAACTAAGAAAAAAGAATGTACAAAGAACTCAGCTGTGGTATTCATGTTTAGTCCAAAGTAAATAATCATTGAGCAGAAGTTTCTTTGCCACATATTGCTGGCTTTCAACATATATACACTTTTAATCAAGAGCACGTGAGAACGTGATGTAGCCCTTAGAGTTCAAGCCAACACCTCTGTGGTTCTAGATTCTGATCCCGTCTCCACTACTGACTGCTCACACAATATTTAAAATGACTGAAAATCACTTCTTCACCTTATAGAATCTTATTTTCTTGCATAAAAATCAAAACAGTTCTCAAGCAGTAATGACTTAAAATAGCCTTAGGTTTACATAGTTGACCTCATCCAACCCATGACACCACTTTAGCCTTAACAATTGTTTATGTTCAAAGTCCATAGCACTGAACAGTGGAACTAGTTCATACAACTTTACTATAACTATTTTTAACTATTTCTTCCACAATGTTTGCTGCCTTTTTTCTTGTCAGAATTAAGTAATTTAAGAGATAGTAGATAACATCAAAGGCCTCAATGTTTTGTCAGTTCAATACAATTTAGAATTACCACCAGGTTTTTATTCATTCAGTTAGGTTCTTTCACTAAATATTTATTAATCAACTTTTATGTGGCTAGTCCCAAGTCAGGTGCTGGTAATAAATACTAAAAAAAAAAAAATTTGTCTTCATGGCCCATAAGAGTTCATACATGAATGTGTGTGGGTATCTGATGTGTTTGTGTATGTGGGCGTTATTGTGATTTATAATATATATTTGAACTGTGACCCTGTTTCTAGCACAAAGATTCTAAAACTCTAAGAATTTCCTAAGTGATAAGACTTTTGGACCCCACCAAAGGCCATGAGAACCAACCACATAATTTAGGGGGAGGGGTGCTGGAGGTTGAATGAATTGCCAATAACCAATAGTTTAATAAATCATGCTCATGAAATTAAACCTTAACAAAAACTCAAAAGGACAGGATTCTGAGAGCTTCCAGATTCATGAACATGTGGAGACTTGCAGAGAATGGTATGATCCAACAAGGCAAGGAAGCTCCACACACTTTCCCATACCTTGCCCTATACATCTCTTTCATTTGACTTTTCTAAGTTAATGTCTTGATAATAATCCAGTGAGTTTTAAATGAGATATTTGGTGTTCTGTGAGCCACTCTAGCAAATTAATCAATTTCAAGGAGTGGGAATCAAGGAAACCTTTGACATAGCCAGTCAGTCAGAAGCACAGGTAATAACTAGGATTTGTGACTGATGTCTGAAGTCTAAGGAAGAGGTCATGGAAACTTTCAATCCAATAGCCTGTGGGTCAGAAGTACAAGTAACAACATGGGTTGCAACTGGAGTTTGATGGTTGTGGGGGGATGGTTGACAGTCTGTGGGTCTGAACACTTCATCTGTGGAATCTGATGCTATCTTTGCATAAACAGTGTCAGGATTGAGTTGTAGGAGACCCAGCTAATGCCTTAAGAATTGTTTGTTTGTAGGGAACCTCCTCCCCCACCATGGTAAAATTTGGGTACCAATCTTTGGTGTACTTGTGTGTACTTGGGGTGGCAGCAGGCAAATAAACCACATCTAATATATCATTACAAGTCAAGATAAGTACTATGAAGGAAAAGTCAAATGTACAATGAAAAACGAGTTCTTATATAGGTATACTTCCAAAGTGAACACAATCATATACTCATCTTTTAACGTTTCGAATTGACTCTAAATGCAATTTGACTTAGGCAACCTTTCTTGTGCATCTTTCTAACCCTCTTTTCAGTGGTTTCCTGCAGCTCCTCCTAGTGTCTCTGCTACTTATAGTTTCCCTCTCATTGCTACTTGGGACCCGGATTGAGCATATACTATTGACCTTCTGTCTCAGTTAACTGAAATCACATTTGCCACTAGTGGAGGTGGTAACAGTTTTAGTCATGGATGTGATGTATTTGCTAACTATTTGTTAGTGATGCCTAATTCTTAAAAAAAGGATGACAAAAGTAACTTTCAGGAAACACAGAAGTGGGTGGAGAATATTTTTGGCAAAATAGGATCTTGATGTTCCCCTCAAATAACAGTGCAAAGGAAGTGGCCAATTCTGGTCCCATTTGCGGTCCCAACCTTGAACTAATGATTTGCTCTTTTCTGTGTAATCATAGCATTATACCACTGCAAAACTCCCTCAATTTTCTTCGGTTTATTATCACTTTTGTCAGGCATTTTTTCCACTTAAACCAAAGGCGATCCCATTTCAGAACATTTATGTATAGTTTCTTTTTTCTTCTTGGAGAACAGTTTTTCCTGTCTTTTTGATGATTTGTAATTTTAACATTTAAAAGATGAGTCTTGAATCTGATAGACTGGTTGACTCAAAGAACTTTTATTGAGCACTTGGTTATCCATTCTAATTTACATTTGAAATCAATCCAGACTCAGCTTTGCTCTTAATGGGATATTGTAACAGATACATCTCCATAAAAGAGGGAGATACTATGTTTACTGACCCCTCTTATGAGGGACAGAGCTGAGTAGCCAGGTGAAGCTATACACAGATGGACCCAGACAAGAAGATGGAGCGTTCACTTGTCATCTCTGGACTTGTAGTAAGGATGTGGAAGGAGTCACATAAAGGAAAAACATGTGGAGACACTTGGAAGAGACATGGGTGAGTCATGTGGGGATGCTGACAATGGCAGCTGTTATACTGATTTGTCATTTGCTTTTGCCCCTTTTGTCCCTTTCAGCCCTTTTTTTATGGTTCTCCACCAGAAGGTGGCTCAGACATGTGGTAAGCTCTTGGGCATCAGCAGACTTGTTCCAGGACAATGCTATTTGGCAGGCATTTGGCTGGCATTTACCCACAAGGGAATGGGATGGGTAACTTTGGGTTTTTATTGAGAAACCATTACCCTTTCTTCTCTTCTGTCTCTGTGCACACCGATTCTACTAATGCTCTTTCACACGAAGAATATGCTTTGTCTTTTTGTGATGGATGGCAGAACCCATTTAGAGCATGCAAGATGGGGATACCAGGGTGCTTCTCACTATGCATGCTACCAACTTGACACTTTGTGAAGATAACCAGCTGGATTTTAGTTTTCATTTGAAACAAGGAGCTATTTCATTAAAGATCTCTATAGGCACTTAAAATTTTCATAGTCTATGTTCTAAAACACTAGAAGTTTTTCATATTTTGGTCTCCTATTTACTACCTTGTAAATTCCTGTACAAATTTAATAATAGAATGCAGCTTTTGTGGCACATATAACTAATGGTAGCACATTTAGTGATTATTTGGGGGAATCTGCAACATTTTTCAATACAAAGTTTAGTCGTAGCTTAGAGGAAAGCAATGCAGCTTTGTAGTCCTCTCTGATGTGGGATGGGTTTTCTTCAACCAAAGATTATTAGGTGATTTTTATTTTTATTTTTTTTTATTTTTTATACATACAAGCTGGGGTACAGACCAGAGGTGTGGGGCGGCGAGAGGGTTCACCAGAGACAGAGCGGGTAGCAGAACAGGCAGATCAGAAATACACTGCTGAGGGGAGCAGCGGGTGAGGCAGGAGAGGTCTGCCACACCATGTGGGATTCTCCCCGGCCGGGCGTCGAACTCGCGTCGCTGCTGCCGACAGCTCCACAGCGCAGCGCTTAACCGCTGCGCCACCAGGGAGGCCCCTCAACCAAAGATTATTAGGATTGAAGTTTGAGAATATCCAATCAAGAACTTTTTTCTATCAGTTGTTTATTTTAAAGTAGGTATCTGTAAATGATATAAATATGACCAATGTATCCTCTTGCTTAGAGATGAAAGCACAATGGGGAGGCAAGCAAGAAATGTCTACAAGTACTAAGTACCAAATGAAATATTAAAATTAGAGTCTAAAATCCAATTAATTAAAAAATTAGTATATTTTACTTACAGTCTCAAAACCAAAGTATTTATTAAGGCACCCTGCTATAATTAGAGGACTTACCATACGTAAGAATTTAATAGGTTCAGATTTCAGTTCTAAAATGCAAACTTTTTTCCCATACTAATGACTTTTAATAAAGGCTGAATTTCTTACATAAATATAAAACCTTTGATTTGGGAGTAGATGAGTAACTGAATGAGCACAAAACAAAATTGTTTCCTGATGTAGTTATGATTAGTATCAGAAGAAGCTCTAGCGTTTAAAAGTTATTCCTGGAAAGTTTATAGTATTATTAAGGATACCAGGAAACCAAGGACTCTGAGTATTTACAATTCTCAAGAACAACATGGCCAAATTTTGGTTAAAAGTTTAAGAAAAGCAGTAGAAATGGAAGGCCCATTATTTTGCCTAAAACAGATCCCTGCAATGATCCCAGTAACCACTCACAATTGTTTAGGAAGGCATAGTTAAGATTTTTTTCAACTTTAGTGTAATATAAATCAGGTAATAATTTTCCTGCCTATTTATATTCTTAATGCTATATAACTTTTTAAAAATTATCTAAATTACAAAACCCACGGTTCAAAGTTCTATTTAATTCAAAAAGATATTTTTTGACATTTCCAAGGCACTAAATACTTGGAATAGAAAATTAAGTAACATCTGAGTCGATTTTCTTCAGGAGCCAATAATCTTCAGAGTAGAACTGAAACAACCAGCTATTTCAACAAAATATTTTTTTGAGCCCTAAATTAAATGCAGGAAAAATTCTTGCTTGGGCATTCACAGCTATGTGATTCCTAAGTTGCTTTATATCTCTGTTGCTTACTTCCTTTACCAGATTTACAACATCTAAAACTGGGTTAATATTATCTAGGACATAGGTTCTTATGAGGACTAAACTGAATAATACATGTATACAGAATGGTGCTTAGGAGGCAAAACCATCAGTAAGGATCTTCTCAAATAATAACTTACATGAAATAGTACAGTGTCAAACACTTAGGAAACACTAAAAAAATATTAACTAGTATTAATTATTACCACAGAAATGTAGACTTGGAACATACAAAGAACTGAAGTCAAGATTTCTTGCCTTAGCTTAGTCTACCAGCTAAATTTTAGCAAGCAATTATTTGATTTGTGAGACCACAACTCTACCATAAGAAATGATGCTCTTAGGAAATCTGCATTGGTTTACAGATCTGTCATAGTAACAAGCCCCATCGATGGACTATAAATATGAACAAAAGGGAATAAAAGTTTTTTTTTTCTCTAAAGTAAGGATATTAAAGTGAAAGTTGTAAGAAAGCACAACATACAAATACTAGTACAATAGTCAAACATCTCAGTCACATTGAGGGCCTCAAAGGATGAGAACAGATGGGAAACAGTAGATGTCTTTGCAAGTATCATTGCTGTGAATCCCATACTTACCTAGGCATTTCCCGTGTAATGAGGTAATATTAACTTTCTTAAAGATGGAGATATTAAATAAGATGTTAAATAAGATGTTAAATAAGATGAAGGGAAGATGTTCTGAGTATGATACTTAAAACAGTAGATGTCCAATAAATACTGTCTTCCTCCTGCCTCATGTTCTCATTAAAGATTTTCTTATCTGGAGTTACTTAAGATTTCCCATCACAACAATTGGACAAGTTCATTAAAATGGTTTGTCTGAGGCCACTGAAGATACAAATCACATTCATATTTTTGTAATATTATATTAGGAATGCTTTCGTTACAGCCTATGAGACTGCCTGTCACAACAGTATTCACAATATAATGTTATATGAATAGTAAGTAAGTAAGATAAAAGACCAAAATCTCTATCTTCAAAATACTATGCATATATTAGACATAAAAATATTATATACAAAGATCATTTGATAGACAGCTTTCTATTCAATAATCATCATTACCTATATATCACTATTTGAACATTATCATTATTTGAATATCATCAATATGAATTTCAAAACTGCTGTAGAAGTTGTCCATCACAGTGGTCTGGTATATTTCAATACTAAAAAATGTGTTCTTGATTCAAACCAAGTCAAACTAAAAAAAAAAATACTAACAAACAAAAAACAAAGATAACACAGAATTATCTAGGATAAATAATCCCATTTGCAATGCACCATATTACTATGTGTTTGCACTTCTGGGCAATTATGTATTATGGTTGCTACTAGTAAGAATTAAAAATAAGGAGATGAACAAAGACATCTTTGTATCCCACCCAACTTTAAAATTCTATGAAATATGACATGTAATTTAAATGGCAAGCTTGGGCCTCCCTGGTGGTGCAGCTGTTGAGCGCTGCGCTGTGGAGCTGTTGATAGTGCGCGATGCGTGTTCGATGCCCAGCCGGGGAGAATCCCACATGGCGCAGCAGACATCTCCTGCCTCGCCCGCTGCTCCCCTCAGCAGTGTATTTCTGATCTGCCTGTTCTGCTCCCCGCTCTGTCTCTGGTGAGCCCTCTCACAGCCCCACGCCTCTGGCCTGTACCCCAGCTTGTATGTATAAATAAATAAATCTTTAAAAAAATAAATAAAATAAATGGCAAGCTTAAGAAAAATACCAATGTAAATGTAAATAATTAACTTTCATTGAACATACTTAAAAGAACTCTGAACACCAAATGAACTGCTAATGCTGAAAGGATCAGGTTGACCTAACTATTAATTTAGGATGGCTGCCTGGTCAGCAGGAAGCAATTTGGTCCTTTCTGCAATATCACCCAGGCCAAAACTCCATAGCTAGTATGTTAAAATATAAATATGCTAAATGGAGAAAAGGTTACTAAATTTGGAGAATAAACCTCTTCAAAGTGGAATGTTGTATTAAAAAGTAACTTTAAGACATGTGGGACGCTGATTATACTACATGTCCATGTTGCAATGAACACCTATTCCTAAAACACTTTAAGAAGAAAACTAACCCGAATGGAGCATACACAGCCTGTTATCTGAGTAGTGAGTTGGGAACTGACCCATCACAAGGGTTAGTCAAATATTTGGAATAAATTGTAATAGCTTTGCTTTATTTAATTATTTTTGAATAGTTTCTCAGTAATTGGTACCTTTACTTCAATAAAGTAAACACTACACAAATGAATAAAGGAAATGACTCCAAGTTCACTCAGTGATTTTTTTTAAACCAATGCTTCATTAAGCATAGTTCATGTGCAACTATTTGTTTTACATTTTTTATTCTCTTCTTCACATTAATCTGCATAGTTCTACAGTTATTTTTACAGGCTTTTTAGGAAAAAAAAAACCTGTTACTGAAAGTATGATTGAATTAATATTAGTATTTAATGACTGCAACATATTTTTAAAGCCATAAGAGTTTGTCAAATATATTTCAAAGTCTACTGTCTCTATTCCCTAAAGAAAAAGAAAAAAATAAATGTATGCCCAGTGTTCAGTATATACCTCTAAATTCCCTTGCTAGATCTCAAAGGAATATCAGGGTACAGTAACGTAAGTGCCCAGAAGAAGGAAACCATGCATGGTGGATTAAGCAAACACAATTCTAGTGTCAATAACGATTCCCCCCAACAAAGAAACTATATTTCAAAGAATGTTTTGAATGTTGGTAGCAACTTGTTTAAAACTAAGTTTCAGATTTAATAAGTATCATCAACCTTAATTTTCTTTTTTTCAAGAAAATCAAGGGAACAAGCTTTTCTCTTTTGGCAAGTTTCTTAGAAGCTTGGGCCTCCCTGGTGGCACAGCGGTTATGCGCTGAGCTGTGGAGCTGTCCACAGCGGCAAAGCAAGTTCGCTGCTTGGCTGGGGAGATTCCCACATGGCATGGCAGACCACTCCTGCCTCGCCCACTGCTCCCCTCAGTAATGTATTTCCAACGATCTGCCTGTTCTGCTCCCCACTCTGTCTCTGGTGAACCATCTTGCCGCCCCATACCTCTGGTCTGTACCCCAGCTTGTATGCATAAATAAATAAATCTTTCAAAAAAAAATTTCTTAGAAGCTCAAATTTCAAACTATAATTTCAAAGAACGCATATTTTAAAAAGTAATTTAGAGAAAAATATGACACCTCATTTAAAGATATTCAACTGTCTTAATGTCAGGTTGCATGCTCATTTTAGAGCCATTTACCAAAGTCTGAAGCTAAGAATGAATTTGTTTCATCAAACCAATACTAAGACTACTTCTTTGAGAATCAACTACTTTATACAATGTACTTTTGATTCTATTAATAGTGGGTTTTGAACAAACTTATACAAACTTGCATCTGTCCATAATCTTTTTCTGAATTTTGAAACTTTCAAATCTGCTGGAAGCAAGAAAAGGGCAAGGGAGAATTACAACAACCTCCATCTAAATATTCTTTACTATTCAGTAGTATGTTTTCTGCTTCTTCCCAGGGCATAGGGTAGTGCTGTTATGTGTGATAGAAGAAAAATTAATTCTTAAAAAAAATGAGCTCTTTGATTGGGAAATGATTCTAAATTGCAAGTAAGAGTTTGATGATAGAGGAAAGACAAAGGCATATACAGTCATAACTGTTGCGCTAACCAATCAACACAATGAAACGCTGATATACTGAATAATTTGTAAAAGTTTAGCAAGTTCCATAGAATGTCACCAAAGAAGTAAAGTCAATATGGTTCACAGCATCAAAGAAAGGTCACAAAGACTGCCCTGCTTATCTCTTTAGCTGTGGTTTGTGGAATGATGGCCCCTATAACTATGTAAGCTTTGCCTATCATCCCAGGCTGTATATTAGTTTGACCATATGTACTATTTTGGATTAGAACTTCTGTTATCTTTTGTAATACAAAGAAAGCAGTATATATCAATAAATAACATCACTAAATAATGGATTCATTTACTTATCTTTATTCATTCAATAAAACATTAGTCATTAGCACTTACTTTATTTTCACACTGTATATATAATTTCATTAATTTGCTCACAAAACTTTCACTCTGGCCCAATCCATTTTTATTGAGTCAGTTATATTCAGGTAACATATTAGTTCATATCTGTACCCCCATCCACCCTTCCTTTGAGATAAACTGCTATCATTGTACTCTCACGATATTGAAAATATGAGTCTGTCTGCATCACTGAGTGTTTCACTGTCAGTGGTTCCACTACATTCCGCTAGATGTTCCACTACTTCTTCACCTAATTTGCATATTATTGCACCAATCAGAACTAGATTGACTAGAAACTTCATATTCATAACAGACCTGAGTGAGAATTACCCTGCTTTATCTATGGATATGTAAGCGCTCCTTATCTCCAGGCAACTCAGAATTCTAATAATGTAATGGGGGCTGAGGCCAAATTCCTGTATGGGTGGTGCCCCCCTGGAGGGGGTTGCTGATGAGAATAGATGGCCCCTGGGAAAAATGCTAAAAGGTTTTGCAGTTTGGGGTGGAGACTTAAATTAGAAATATAAAAGGGATTGGAAAAAGAAGGAGAGAGAGTCGCCAATAATGTAGAAGAGGAGAAAATCCAGCGGTTGGAGAGATGCTGCCACCATGATTGAGTTTGGAAATCAGCCACCAGGAGCTTTTGAGCCACCAGGATATAAAGTTTCAGATTGAGTGGTTTTGGAATATTTAGTGACTTTGGGGCCAGTGACTTTGGCCCCCACCGCACCAATCTTTAAGAGGAAAAGTTTGAAGGCTTTGTAAGTAGCCGAGCAATGGAGACTGCTTCTGGTTTTGTTTTTACTGCAGCTGAAGAAAGAAGGTAAAGGCCCAGAGGCGGGTGCCTTTCTAAAATGCCTGAGTGCAGTCTGTTGGGACTTCTGGCCACTGCGGTTGCTGTTTTTAGTGTTGCTGGCCTGGTGCTGTTCCTGGGTACCATGGCAACTCCAAGAGCATCTCCAGTTGTGTCCTGTGCCATCCTCCTGAGATGGAACCTGTCCTACAGTCTGGTTGCTACGTGTCTGCAGAGGCAGAAAGACACCATCTTGGACACGTGGCCTATTGGAAGAGGAGCTCCACGTCCTCAGTGGCGGTAAGACACCACCTTTGCTGTTTCTTATTTGGGACTTAAAAGACCAGACATTGCTTTAAGTAAGGTAAATGGCCATATCTTGGCCTCAGAAACTCTTTGTTTTTCCACGTTTGTTAACTAAATCACATTGTTGTTGTCCCCTAAGTCTGAGTAGTCTTGCAATTGTGCACACAGGTGCAGAACTAGGATAGTGAAGGGTAAGCAATCTGGGCAGTGCCCTTGGCCAGTTTTAGTGCCCTCTACTGCCCAGTATCAATAAGGGGCTTTTTAAGCCCTTTCTTCCTGGGTTGCAATTCTAAAACCCCAAATAAATGTCTCCTTTCTTCTTCCAACTCTACCAGGTTTGTTCCATCTTAAAGGGTTTATATGAAATTCAACTTCAGTGTAGATTTGTGGTGGTATTCTACCACATATTTGAAAAAAAAATGAACAACAAAAACAAAATTCCATGTAACTTGCTAGGTGCTCCTAATGCTAATGTGCATACAGATGAAGACACATGAACCCAGGTGAAAATTCAAAAGGTTTTTCCAACATGCCTAGAAACGTTACAATAGAACAAAACAAAACAAAACAAAAAAACTGCCACTATAAAACAATTGAAGTTCTCTTTAATTTCCCTGTCCTTATCTCATATTTGAGGTTCATTTATCGGGCACAACAGCAGCATATACAACCATTTGAAACCCAGTTTTGCCACTGATTAACTTCATAACTCTGGGCATACTGATTACTATCTATGAGCTTCCTTTTAGTCAGCTATAAAATGTGAATAATGATACCACAAATATAAGGTGATTTTAATTTTACTGAGTGGTAATTTGAGAAAATGCTAAAATAGCATTCTGGAATATCATAAAACTATAAATTAATATGGTGTCAATGGAACTCTGCTACATTCTGCTCTAATAGCAGTGGATGGGAGGTTGTTAGATTAACTACTAGTCTACATATATCATGCAGAATGCGGTAGAAACTATAAATACTCATGTAATGGTAAATGTATGTAGTTCATATTATCTAGTAACATAATGCCAGAGAGTGTGATTTAATACAACCATCCTCACATATAATGATATTGACAGCTTGGTGTTCTCACCAAAAATATTAGTAAGCTTGAGTTTATGAAATATAATTCTAAAGAATAAAGTTTCTATGAATTTTTTTGTGAAGTATTAACTTTCAAGGATATAACCACCAGATTAACTGAAATCAAAGTTTGTTTTACTATTTTGTAATTAACTTTCATTGTAAATATTCTTTATACATTATCTCACTTAATTCTCTTAATCACAACGTAAAGGTGGTAATAGTATGATTAGATTGCCTTCTTCCTAGCACACATATACACATTTTAGACAGGAATTTGAATATTAGAAAAAATAATGAGCTCCCTGTCAGGCATTTCTTGTGTAGCAGAAAGAAGATACTCATATTGTTTTATAGTTAGTACAAAGGAAATGGGCAAAAACAAAATTACACTCATTATATAAAAAGAAGTAATTATGCACGCTAAGGATACTTTTAAAAGATAAACATGTTTTCACTCAATTAATTGGTTCAATAGCATAAGTAAATTAAGGAAACTGACTCAACCAAAGTATTAGAGTTAAGATGAATTCTAAGGAATAGTTAGTAAAATGGTTATCAATTGAGTTTGGACGCATTTTATTGTTATTTCCATAAAATTTGAAGTTGCTTTTAAATGTAAAAAGTGAAAGAACAGGGTTTTGTTTTTTTTTAACATATGAGCATACAAACTGCCAGAAAATTAAGATATTTTCTAAAGAAGAGATTTTGATGTTTAATTTACAGAAGAAGAAAGGGAAGTATACAAATATTTAATAATCCTATATGGTATCAAGTTTGCCACTTGTTTCAGAGTAAGCCCCATGAAATTAACTAAACTTGACATTGGATCAAGCACTTCTTAAAGAGGAAAATAAATATTTTAATGGCATTTGGTACAATGCTATCCACAAGCTATTCAGTAAATTGACTTTATTTAAATTCTATAAGAAAAACGTAGGAGAAAAATTATATGGTGGAGAAGCAACCATTTCAGCTTTGATTTAATCTTTTGGAATTTTCTAAAGAATAAATATTTTTGTTTGCCAAATAAAAAGGAAATGTAGTCAACAATAAAAGATATATTAGTATCAGTTTCATAGAGAGAAATGACACCACAGGCTTGCCAAATATTTTGACATTTGAATATGTTGGTCTTAGTACTAAAATGAAATAAAATGGAACAATAACATGTAATGGGGTTTTCACTGCTGCCAACTTAATTCCTATGTCATAAAAAAAAAACCCTTGTTAATAGGTGTGATTCTTTGACATATTGGTTTCTCCTTTTTTCAATGGTTTCAATTTTATTTATACAGTAGAGTAATAAAACTAGTGAAATATGTTGAATTAAAAAAAATATTTCCATAGCATGTTTGCAAAACACAAAACCAAAGCTTGGTTCATTAAATGTCAATATGTAAAAGCTTTTTAACAAAACCTCCCCATTCACCAGGGACATTCTTATCAAAAATATACATGAGTCCAAAGTCAGCCCAATTAATTGATGGAGAGAGAGCTTAAGAATTAGTGTATAAAAACATTCCTTTACAATCACAAATAGCTCCTTAGAGAGATGACACACAGAGATCGGACTTTTGTCAAATTCTGTTCATGGACTCTCAGATATAAAAGAGAAATGTGCAAAGCAAAAAATGAATTTTTTTAAAAAGCAGCCATGCCAAGTCCAGGAGCCCTAAGTATTGAGTAGAATACGTAGGGGAAAGCTAACATTACAGGTAATTATGAACATAAACTAAGGAACTAAAATTGATTTGTTCAAAATAGATTTATTGAGGAACTCTAGACAGAAAAAGGCAAACAAGCTATATACATTTCTCCAAATCCCCAGTGACAACTGCAGTTTGACATGTTATTATTTAGAAATGAGGATTAGTCTGTACTTTTGCTTTAAATTTTGATGTCAATGATATGAATTTCTTTGATCTTATCAATGTCTCTACATTAATTTACATGGGATTTGCTTCGTATCTGGCGAAAGCTGAAGTAAGAAAGCATCATTAATTTTTCTGTGGCTAAAGCAAAAATCAAGTTCTTTTCTCTTTCTAGGTAAAACAGAAAAAAGCAAATGTAACTACAGGGGGAGTAGGATATTCACAGATACAGCTCAAAGTTCTTACAAGAAGCGATCCTTGTTTACAGATTTTACAGCTTCTTTATCTTTGTTGTGGACTTCAGGAGAAACTTGTAGTAAGAATTACTAATTTTCTGATACCAAAAAAATCAAAGGCAAAACTTCATGAGACTAAACAAAAGAAAACTTTCATTTTTTGAAAAATTATATATTGAGAACATTTGAAGAATATATGGAAGATACCTTAAACCAAGATAGCATCTGATAAATTAGAACTTTCCTACAAAGAAGAGAACATCTTAGGAGAAATATTCTCTCTCAATGCAAGCATTATATACAAGTCTATTCCCAGTTCCTTTCTATTGTCTCCAACAATCCGTCTGATGTATTTATTTTATATATCCATATTCATAATTCCTTTATCTCACCTATACTTATCTTCTACTTAGCTGAATACAGATCAGAATACTGTCTCCTACTTTTCTGCTAAAGCTGCTATCTCTGTGAAAAGCACATAACTGCATTTTACTTTGGTTTCATTTTTTTAAGGTCTTTCCCTACTCCTCCCGCCCCCCCAACTATAAACAGACTAGGATTGATTAAAGGGTCTCAAATGAACTTATAATGATTTTACAAAGGAACAGACAAAAACTAAACCAAAACAAAGCTAAGAAATATGACTGCAAAACTGATGATACCAGAGCGGGGAGGTGGGGATAGGGAACACAGAGGGAAAGGGGCCAGTGGTCTGTGGTGGAGAATTATGGGTGCTTTCTTGGTGGGTGTGGTGTGGTAACATACATCTGAAGAAGTGTGAACCTACTCTCTTAAATCATATAAAGTGCTGTAAACCAATGTTACCTCAATAAAAACAACGTTATGGGGGGGGGGATGAACTTCTGTTGATTTTTTTAATAAATATCTGGGTTGATTTAGCTTCCATTCTGATTTATCCTTTAATTCTAATCTTAGTATGACCTCTCATGAATCAAGTAATAGTCCACATTACTCAGATAGTAACTTAAAAAACTTTTCTGTTGTGTTTTTCATCCAGGCTCAATTCTCATCACTTTTTTGAACTTTTTTATGGACTTTTTTTTTTTAAACAATATCCCTCTCTTACTTGCCTCATTGTACTTAATGCAGATTCTTCTCCTTCTGCCTTCCCAGTCCCACTCTTTCTACATGACAAACTTTTATTCACACTACAGACCACTGTCAATTGCTTCTTTCTCTTGAGATTTTGTATTACCCTGGTAGAAAGTCCTTTGTGTTCCTATACTGCGTTGCCAGTGACTATGAATTTTAAAAGTTCACAATTACTGCAGGAATTCTTTTTTTTTTTTTTAAAGATTTATTTATTTATACATACAAGCTGGGGTACAGGCCAGAGGTGTGGGGCGGCGAGAGGGTTCACCAGAGACAGAGTAGGGAGCAGAACAGGCAGATCAGAAGTACACTGCTGAGGGGAGCAGCGGGCAAGGCAGGAGAGGTCTGCCGCACCATGTGGGATTCTCCCTGGCTGGGCATAGAACT